>JAUIMM010000052.1:43915000-44217500 GCA_031769625.1 Taudactylus pleione | reverse complement strand
GCTGGGCGGCCGTGATCCGCCTTCTCCCACGATGACATGCTCCCTCTGAAAGGTCTTTAACTGCAGCACAGGCACGCTGCCTGGACCCTGCCGGTTCAGCTGTCAGTGCTTCCACGTAAGGTGGTATGACAAGGAAGCGCTGACAGCTAAACAGGCATTGGCCGGGAAGCTCCCTCTGATTATGGTGGGTGGCCTGTGGCCAGTGTCTCCGTCTCTAAGAAAACAATTTGATCTGTTAGGGGGGTTCTGCTACTGCTGGCCGCGGGTGGCACTGCTGGGTGGTGCCAGCGCCTCCCAACCGGCTGGCGCCCCTGGCGAGTGCCATCCTGGCCAATAGGGAAATACAACCCTGCTTACAGGTGTAGGTTGATGTGGTGTAGCACAAATAAGTAGGGTGCTAGGCCATCTCTACTCCCTCCAAAGATATGCAGACTTTATTTACGCAACTCCTCCAGCTCATTACTTGGTTACAAAATGATAACGAAAAATATATTTATACAGCTCCATTTAACCACCAATTCAGACTGTGCAGTCCCCATAGTAGTGTGTGCAATCCCAATAGTAGCGTATGGGAACTGCGGCACAGGTCGGGGCTGAAAGGTAAGCAGGAGATAGATATCAGTGATATCGCCTGTGTTACCTTTATAATGAATAGCCCTGATCCTTAATTTATACAAAAGTAGGTGAAAATTTTAATTTTCACCTGCTTTTGTAGAATGTCATGATGATGAATAGACCCCTAAGTGATTATGAATGGACCCCATGGTCATGACGTTTGCAGAATAAAGAACTACTGAACTTGCATGCGCTGCACCTGATGCTTCTGGATAGTTTAATAACATGTAACTGACTGGATAACAAAGGGTGCAAGATTTTTGGTTGCTTGTCCAAATCTCTCCATTAAGTGCTAATGTGGCAGTAGGAATGAGAGTCTCCCATAAATGGGAAAAGTGGAGTTCCAATAGATGGCTGGAGTTGACTATGGGGTCTATTTACTAAACCTTGGATGGAGATAAAATGAACAGAGATAAAGTACCAACCAATCAGCTCCTAACTGCCATGTCACAGGCTGTGTTTGAAAAATTACCGTTAGCAGCTGATCTCTCCATTCACTTTATCTCCATCCAAAGCTTAGTAAATAGACCCCTATATCTGCAAAATATCTTTACCTTAAGTTCACCTTTAAAAGCAACAGACGACCTTCTTATTACATCACTTTTCTTGTCAAAGGCTTTTTACACAAATGCAGACAGCTGCTTTGTAACCTACAAAGCACAAATCCTTTTATTTAGGATTCAATAAAGTATATACAGCAAATTGCAATATTGTTTATTAACTAAATAAAATATTTAAAAACACCGACAAAGGGAAGAGGCCAAATTAAAAGGCAAAACAGAAGTGAGTAATTTATTAAATAGCCAATTAAAACCAAACAGAAATGTGCCTCTGTTATGCAAATTCAATTTGAATAAGATGAAATGACAGATTTTTTTTTTAACAATCTTTTTGCCAGAGATCAAGCTATGTAGAAGTTGAGGGGTATTTACTGAAGGTCAGCTGCAAATGTGCCCACATTTCGTGCACTGATATAAATACGTATATTCACTGGTATGCAGAGCTGCATGCAACTATGCATCCGTGCTATCCTCATCCATTCACTTGTAAAGAAAAGTCGCCATCACTATCAACGCGGATGTGCACCAGCCCTATCCTTGGTGCAAGAAAAAGGTGGATCTCAGCATATGATCATCACTGCATAGCCCCCAAATCTGCCTATACACTCACAACATGCTCCCAGAACATTTAGCCTACATGTGACTGCTGCCCACTATTCACCCAACAGTGAACATGTGACTATGATGTGTACAACTCTGAATTGCCCTTGGTTGTTCATAGAGGCAAATGCTGAGTGTTAATAATTACAGGATAACATCTTCAAAGCGCACTTGCGTGCAACTCTGTATAAAGCGCTTAGTGCCACAGGGAAGTCAAAGAGACCAGAGTATGCAGGAAGTCAAACCTATGATGTTGGCACAGGCAAGTCAAACACTGATGGGTACAGCAATCATTTTCTACTCTGGAGTAATGACACTTTCTGTTTTTACTTGATAAAGCTGCTTTTATCTTCAAAAGGGCTGGATAAAAGAAGAAATGGGCATGAAGACCACCCTCGAAGCATTTGGCTTCACAGGTAATTTCCTCACATGGGGTCCTAGCTTTGTATTCTCCTCCCTGTCCTATCTGATTTTTGCTCTTGTGATAGGGTCGCTTGCCTCTCAGATCAGATCCCACCCAGATATATATGGAGGGTGCAGGTGGGGGGCACTCACTCCAAGGTCTCTCTATTTGCAGATGATATCCTGGTCTTCCTAACTCAGCCGCTGATTTCCCTCCGCAACCATTTTTCTATCCTGTGGTCTAAGATAGGCCTTAAATTCCCTTTAGATTTTTCCAGACAGGGCCAATGGTTGTCCTTGTCGGAAATTCAACAAGAATGCCTGTCTTAAGTACTAAGCCCCAAATCCATAATTTTCTGCACTCCCTACCCCCTACATCAGTACTTGGAGACGTTTCGCCCTTTGAATGTCTCTGCAAATATCGTCCACTAACTAAATGCCTGATCTCCCAACTTTATTCTATTTTTCTTGATATAGCCCTCCCCTCCCCAAGACTTCAAGAGGCAGAATGGGAGAAAGATCTTGGGTCCCCTCTGGACGAGGAGACATGGTGAGCTAAATGCTAGATCTCTACTAAAATTAAAGAAACCTCATATAAAATTAATTACTGATAGTACTATACCCCCGTGAGACACCACAAAATGTTCCCCTCCTCATTACTTGACTGCTGGTGGGGCTGCGGCCATGGGGGCTCTATGTACACATCTGGTGGACATGCCAGAATATTATCCCCTTCTATGATTCGGTCCATGGTCTTTTGAACTCCCTTTTGGAATCCCCGGTAACAAAGGACCCCTGGGTATTTTTGTTATGCTACCCAAAACTTGATACATTTTCAAAGAAACTACTTATGCATATCCTGTCGGTGGCCAAGTCACTGGTAGTCCTCAACTGGAAAACTATTCCTCCACTATCTCTGTCTGTAATAACTTATTATCTTCATGATAGGGGCCATATTTTTACTCAAGTATGGGCTCCCTGGCTCTCTGTCGAACACAGACTTCCATCTCTCTCTACCCCTTAGCGCTGAATGCCTGCGGAGACCCATGTGCTGTCTCCCTCATCTCAAACTACTCCTTCCAACACTTCCAATTTCCCTACTGATTGTCTGTAACTTCTCATTCAATCTTTCACTATGGTTATTCCCCCTCCTCTCCCTCCCTGCACTCATTCCCCTCATAACAGTCTGCATTACGATTGTACTTTCCTACGTTTTTATTCATATTAATAAATTGTTCTCACAACCACTGCCGGAGGCTGACCGCGCTCTGCTGGTGTTCATTCTACTGACACAGCGCGGGTTTCAAGTTGCTGGAGACTCGCCACGCTGTTCTATTGTTTACTCCAACACCAAAGGAGTTGTATTACACCAGATTACCAGCCAAATGTTAATTGCAAGCCAGGATATCTGGAAATCTGTGCTATTCCACCTAAGGGAGTGGTGAGTGACATTGCTACTCAGTTCCATCTGCCGGATATTACCCCCTGGAGATGGGGAAAGGTTACTAATACACGTAAGTATAAGTATAGTGTGTATATATACATCTTTTTACTGAATTTCATTATGTACTCATATATTTTGACAAACAGGACATTCTTTTATTGTATATGAGTTATTCTTCAGATACATATTTTTTTTATTAGTTGGGACTATTGTTTTGGATACTCATTTCAATTCATAATTCAGTGCACTGATTGTTACATTCTTTTAGCTAATTTAACATTGTATCTAATATCCTAGGAACTGCAGTTCTATTTTGTTTATGTTATTTTAATTATTATGTTGCTAATAAATTGTCAAAACAGCTTTTAAGGAGTACTTTTTATAGTGGTTATAAGAGCAGACATTCATTCCTTGTCCATTTGCTTTTCTTAAGGGGTTCTGCCAGCTCAATTAATCCACTCATGATCCCTGGTTAAAGGGCGCACCACTATATTACTTTTTCTTTTTAATTGAGAAGAGTGCAATGTTGATTAATTGAGGAACTTGATCGGTTGGGACCGATGTTGATGAATTAAGAACTTAATTAATATGAGTCCAATGTTGGAAGAATCAGATGAGATCGATGGTTGGAGGTATCGTCTGGAATCAATGGTGGTTGTAAGAACAAGTCTCAGTGGTAAAAACCAGACTGGTGTGCAAGATGGTACAGGAGACTTGTTTACCAGATATAGGAACGGATCGCTATACTGCGTACTCATGCAGTTGAACTGCGATAACAAGCTAATCCATTGCGCTCACAATGCAAAATCAGCACAACATATGGACCCCCACTTTACCTTACACACATGCAGGGCTGCCATCAGAAATCGTGGGGCCCGGTACAAATGAAAAAGGCAGGGCCCCCCCACCCCATTTGTTCTTCCCCCCAAAGGTCTGGTGGACGCAAAGGGGTGGGGTTGAGCTCTGGTATCTGGAATATATATATATATATATATATATTTATTTTTTATTTTTTATTTTTTTTTTTTCCTTTAAATATTAAAAAAGAATAAACAGATTTTTTGTTTCTTAAATTGAGAAAAGCCTAATGATTTACAACAGAACTGTACTAACCTGCCATCCGGAGGTTCAATTACTGTATGTGGTATGGAACACTGGACCTCATTCAGACCCGCTCTCAAGATGTGCTCGCTCGTTGCAAAAAAAAGGGGCGGATATTTAAATTATGTGACCGCACTGCATCGCGTAAGGACGCCCTCTATGTCTTAGCGAGCTACGGCACTGAGCGCTCGCAAGTGTGTTAAGACGCCCCCTTTCCCCTTGCAACACATGTCATCTCCTGGGATTGTTGGATGAATCGGTAACATCAAGAGCCATCGGAGCTGATTGCAGCCCTTGAGGTAGACTTACCCCACCGCAAGCACTGCGATCAGTGCTGGCTGAAATACATGGAGGTGACCTGTACAATGATGCTACTTTGCTAATTATGCATGCCCTTTAAACTGCGTTTTGTTGGCCTGACACGCCTGCATTCGCAACAACACTCCCCGATACAAGCACTGTCCCCTGTTACCACCCACAAATGGCACTGTCACTCAAAGCAGTCTGTGTGCTACGAGTGCACAATTTCCCATTGCACACGCGCACTGCGAATTAGACGCATGCGCATTGAGCAACAATCGCCCGGCAGTGAGTGATCGCTCCTTAGCGACAGGGTCTGAATCAGGCCCAGCACGGACATGGCAAGGGGGCAGAGGTGCAAATAGAGAGAGGCACACTTAAGTAAAGGACACAGATGGGATAGGAGCAGAGTCAAAAATGGGAAGCGGGCAGAGGCAGAGATGGAGAGGGGGCAAAGGCACAGCTATGAGGGAACTGGGGCACAGATATGGGCACATATGGGGAGAGTACAGAGAGAAATTTGGGTAGTGGGGAGACAGAAGTGGGATTCATGAACATTACAGGGGACAGTGGGGCAGATTGTATAGGAGGGGGAGAGGGGGGGCAGATAGGCATAGTACAGGGGACAATGGGGCAGATTGTATAGGTGGGGGAGGGGAGGGCAGAGGCAGGATTTAGGCACAGTACAGGGGAGAGATTGTATAGGAGGGAGGGACGGGGCAGAGGCAGGATTTAGGCACAGTACAGGGGATAATGAGGCAGATTGTATAGGAGGGAGGTATGGGGCAGAGGTACCTCTGTGTGGGCACCGCAGTTGCTCTCTCACATTTCCTTCCTCAGTGCAGTGCACACATTATCTGGCCAATGAGAGCAGGGGGAGGAGAGGAGGAGAGCTGAGGGTGGAGCAACTAGGGAGGCAGAGGTGACTGATAGGGTCCTGAGAAGAGAACCTGTCTGTGAGGGGCCCAGTGCTCCTACCTTTATTATATAAGCTGGTCCTCCTGCAGCTGCTCCTGATTCACACAGTAACAGAAGCAGGACACTGGTGCTGCATGTGTGTATGATGAACATGCAGCGCTGCCCAGAGAGATCATTAATGAATGAGTCATCACACACTGCTGAGCAGTGTGTGATGACTCATTCATAGAACTCTACGGCCAGCACTTAGCAGCCTCAGCTGTCCTGTATGAGGGCAATAAATTAGCAATTAACTCTGCCTGCCGATGTCCGGGCCCCTCAGCTGTCCGGGCCCGGTACAGGAGTGCTGGCTGTCCCCCCCTGATGGCGGCCCTGCACACATGCATAATGTTTAGCAAGACTGCAAAACCATTGGTACAATCGAGTAACATCGCAGCTTCACGCTCACTTGCACAAGCCCTGACCTTACTCAGGAATTGCTAACAACCATGCAGCTATGAGACCTCACACTGTGTATGGCATCGCAGTGGCTAATTTATGCATTGCCCTTCAACAGTGTGCGAACACACTGGCATGCCTGAGTTTCCCCGACCACCCCGTCACCACCCACAAATGGTGCTTTCTGTCAATCACTCTGCGAGGGGTCTGCGTAGCCTCTGCGATCAGAGTCCCAATCGCAGTAACTAGTACGCGCACACGCACTGTGATGCATAGACATGCGCAGAACGCAACAACTGGCAGATTGTGTGAGTACTAGCAGCTGCGATTCTTGCTGAATCAGGCCCTGGGACTGTTCAGATACAGAGTACCAGGGAGCTCAGCACTGAGCTGTAACTTCAGCTAGAAGTGACGTTGTACTGGAAATGTGGGCCAGTTAAGAAATGGATTTTATAGGGGTGGATCCCCAGGGATTGGATGCTGGGATCAGCTGGTCTTGGAGCAGCACTCTGAGGGGTGGAAGAGCGTCAGGTGACAGAGTCCAATATGGCTGCGCCCATACTGTTATTTAGGAGCAAACTCTGGCATGCAGCTTGTGTGTCATCATGCTGGGAAGACACGCTGTGAGAAAGAGGCTGCGGAGAGCCATCTCCATGCTCAGTAACAGGGCAGGAGCAGCACAGACAGACCTCAGTCCAGCCGGGAGCGATGAGCAGTGTGAGTGGACCTGGACAGGCACCAGAGCGGTAAGAAAGTGGTTTAAATAGTCCGAAGTGTGACAAGAGGTACCAGTGTCTTAAGTGAGACGCTTATTTTATGACAGCATAGAGATGCTTAGAGGTTCAATGTGCGACCAATGTTTCCGCTTTGTATGTAAGCGGCGGATGTGAGACGACGGAGATGGCGTCTCTGTGCACAAGATAGCGGCTGAGTCATTAGCATATTTTCGCAAGTCCGCTGCATAAGGGATCGCAGCAACAGCAGGTATTGCAAACGTATATGAATCAGGCCCTAATGTTTACAATACTGGAGATTATTGTATGACAAAATACCTGCTTTATACATCATCAAAGAAAACACCACTTTTATACAAATAGCTAATCAAATCACTTGCTGCAAGAATTATTACCTTCGCCTGTCTCTTACTCTGGACATGGAAGAAAACTTACAGAATTTGGCAATGTTAGAGATATCTAAAATTCTGAAGGAACAATTTTTATATATACCTGATGCCAGTGTCAAAAGTACATGTACGTGGTTGGTGTGGGTACTGCTAGAGCTGTCCTGCACCACACTGCACTCCAGGTCTTTATGCAAACTTATTTTATTAATAAAATAAGTTTGCATTAAGACCCAGAGTGCAGTGTGGTGCAGGACAGCTGTAGCAGCACCCACACCAACGATATATATATATATATATATACACATACATACAAACACATATTATCTATGGAGAAATCCGTTTTTCTTTTTTTGATTCAGCCTTAATATAAGGGCAAGACTGTGCCCTTATAATATATTTTGTTTTTTTATGCAGTCCATACTTTTTATCCTTCATAACAAATAAACTGTAAGGCAAAAAAGTGATTCTTCCTCTGTCCTAAGTAAACTCATTATAACAGGTGCAGACATTTACTGTAATACATAAAAACATCTAGTTTTATTGCCTGCAATATTGTAGACGGCATACAGTATGGTACAAAAGTTAGAACAGGTGATCATGGCAGTAGTAATAGTAGTATTTATAAAATGAAGAGGTCATTAAGTTCTAGTACTTAAAACAATTATTTTAATAAGAATAGTCATCTTTCAAGGACTATACTCTTAACAATACTATACAGAGTACATTTGAGAGCACTGTTTGAACGCCCTGTCATTCACCTCTACTCCTAACGCAGTATCTGACATCACTGCCTTTATAAACTCAGAAGTACAGTACTGACATCTTTGGGGCTAGGTATTCTTGTATTGAGCTAACACTATCAAAGTAACTATGACTTAAAAAAATACCAACACTATCAACTACCTTGTTAGCACAAAGGGCTTCTTTCAGAGATGTAGGCAAACACAATGATTTGGGTACTTCCTTGATGGTGGGGCGCCGCACATGTGCAGGACCTATTTTACGCATGTGCACAACAGGTCCTGCAATATTGCTGATCGTCAGGCTTGCAGCTATTTGGGAGCTGCTTATTGCCCGAGTTTCCTTGGAGTGTCAATTGCTCTTCGCTATTGGTAGTACATGACAACAGTTTCCCTCCCCAGTTTTCCCTTACTAACACTTCCTCTCTCCGCCTCCCTTCACTTCCTTTCTTCTCTCTCCCCCTTAATGGACGTGTTCCTTGCGCAATACAGATATGGTATGCCATCACACCCTGTGGTTAACTGCAGATTCAGCACTCTCACAGAATGAGATTGCTGTCACTCATAAAATGGTGGAGCTGCTAATTCACAGAATTGTGTGCTCATTGGAATACACACATGCAGTCTATGCAATTGAGGTTTGAGCAGTTATATGGCTCCCACATCCCTCTCAGTACCCACAATCTTTCCATTCGATCACCACACAAATCTCACTGGCTTCCAACATCCTTCTCACTGCATACATTTATCTCATTTAGAATACACCTTCAGCTCACTTATTTTTAAAACTATCATACTCTGTCTATGCATGTACACTTTCTTCCCCTAATATGCCTCCATGCTATATATTCTCCAATCCCTACTGCTGTGTGGTCTCCCAACTGTGCAAGTCTGTGTACCCTCATCTGCACCAATCTGTTTTTTCTCAGCTGTACCGCCCTGCATCTGTGCCTTCTCCACAGCCACTTTGCTGTTTTTCTCTCATCTGTGGCACTCTTTCTTCCTCCATCTGCTGGTCCCCCCAACCATGCAACTTTGCCTCCCTCCACCACCCACACCACTCTGTCTTCCTCCCTATCCACACCAATCTGTCTTCCCCAATCCCTACTGCTGTGTGTTCTCCGAACTGTGCTAGTCTGTGTTCTCTCATCCGCTCCAATCTGTCTTTCTCCATCCGCACTGCCCTGCATCCGTGCCACTCTGTTTCCTTCTGCACCACTGCCTTCCCCTAAGCCACGCCACTTTGTCTTCCTTTCCTCTGTGGCACTCTTTCTTCCTCCGTCTGCACCACTCTGTCCCCCCAACTGTGCAACTCTGTCTCCTCCCCCCACCCAAACTAATCCCCAATCCCTACTGTTGTGTGTTCTATTTGTGCTACTCTGTATTCCCTTATCCGAACCAATCTGTCTCTACCCATCTGCACTGCTCTGTCTACATATGTTCATTCCACTCTCTACCGCCATCCACATCGCTGTCCCCCAAAACCGTGCCACTCTGTTTCCCCCCCATTCGCACCACTGTTTTTCACCCATCTGCATCACTTTGGCTACTCCCCCCCCTCTGTACTGTTTAACCTTCCCTCCTCTACACACCTTTTTGTCTCACCTATCCAGCTGCTCTGTCTCCTCCCCCCATCCATACCACTTTTATCCCATCTGCACAGCTCTATTTTCTGCTTAACCTCAGTTGCATAGACTGCATGTGTGTATTACAATGAGCACACAATTCTGTGAATTAGCAGCTCCACCATTTTGTGAGTGACAGCAATCTCATTCTGTGAGAGTGCTGAATCTGCAGTTAACCACAGAGAGTGATGGCATACTATATCTGTAAAGCGCAAGGAACACGTCCATTTAGGAGTCAGCCTTAATGATCGTAATTTCATAGCTTTTTTTAGTTTGAGTAGCACAAATTCAGTAGGTTTTGTGACATTTCAAAACATGTCTAAGAAACCTTAATGGAACATGCAAAACCATAAGGTTTTTTTGTCTATGGAATATATATATATATATATATATAAGAAAAGTGAGAAGAAAGCGCCGTATAGTGCAGTAATTTAGGGCATCAGTGGCACACTCTATATAGAAAATGCGTGCCGTATTAACCCAGATATACGAGCATTGGGTTATATGTATATGAGCCTTCTCTTGTTCCACAAGGAAGTTTCTTCTCAAACTCCAATGCACATCACCCTTACTCCAGAGCCATATAAAAGAGCAAAAGGAGGAGTCCTCTAATGGTGTAGTAATTTTCAGAAAAGGTTTATTCATAGAATCACACACACACAGAAAAATGAATAATTACATCAGTAAAAAAGGTATTAGGCTTATCTTCGTCAGGAGGTGGTGACGAAACGCATTGAGTGTGGCCTGTGACGTGGACGTACTGGACGTTACCTGCTGTGTACCAGAGCGGGCGTTTTGATCGGGCTGTATCCTGAGACATGGTGGAATCAGACTGATATGCAGCTAAGATCAACTTTTTAAACTTCAATGTATGTGAGCATATGTTGTGCAGTAAAACGTTTGTTACCTATTATTTACGAGTGCGCTCTCCCTTTGTTTACATATCTCTGGAATCTTATGCTCCGTGGCTGGAGACTGGGATGAAGTTGCGATTGACCTGATACAATTGACTAAATTCTGGACACATTCTGATAGAGACTGTTGCGCTTATTGGACTTATATATATATATATATAAGCAAAAAACAATTGCATCAGTAAAACCCAATAAAAGATGAGACATGAAAAATTAGCACTTACATCAGAATAGACAAAGCAGAACATAAGAGGTGAGAAAAGAGGTGAAAGGACCCTGCTCGCGAGAGTTAAAATAATGGAGGGACAGAGGACAAACAAAGAAAATGGGGGTGGTAGGAAATGAGTGGATGGGGCAGGTGGAATGTGAGATGGAGTTAACTTTGCAGGGAGTTTGGTAGGCATGATATGCAAGGGCTGATTGAAAAGTAATGAGACTGCCTCTGTTTCTCTGTCCCAGAGGTAGACGTGGCAACGATATGCTGGCTATTGTGAGCTCACACATCAATGTGTCTGAACTTGCGATTGGACTGGAACAGTCTTCTTTGTTTGGTTACAGTGAATGGAAGATCTTTGTACATTTCGTCATGGCGGATGAGGAAGACATGTCTGTGAGATTACGTCAGACATATGTGATTCAATTTTGTGTTAAACTTGGAAAAAGTGGAATTGAAACACATGAAATGTTACGGCAAGCATACGGTGGAGAAACAATTAGCCGTGCTGCAGTATTTTGGTGGTGGAAGCACTTCAAAGAGGGTAATACGTGAGTGACTGATGAAGCGCGTTCTAGGAGACCATCCACAGTGGTTACAGATGTCAACATTGCCAAAGCTGTGGAGATGTTGCAAAATGACAGAATGTTAACTTTAAGCAAACTTTCGGCTTCACTTGGCATCTCATTCAAACAGGTTCATCATATTGTGACAAAGGAACTGAAAATGCATCGCGTGTGTGCCAGGTCCTTATCCAGAAATCTCACAGAAGAGCAGATTCAACGATGAGCTGAATCGTGTAAGAACACCTTTAGAATGTCGGAGAGGATACCAGATTACCTCACATTGATTGTGACTTGTGACGAATTGTGGTTTCATCAATATGAACCGGAATCCAAACAACAATCCAGTGTATGGAAACACACAAATTCACCTCCGCCATAAAATTCTGTGTGATTCCTTCAGCGTGTAAAGTCATGCTTCTGCTGTTCTTTGATGCGCACAGTATGATCATACAGCACTGGGTTCCCCATGGACAAGCAATTAATGGTGGCTACTATGCAAACATCCTGAAAGCCCATTTGTGTGGAGCCATGAGGAAGAATAGACCACATCTGCTGAAGAAATGCGGGTTTTGCTCCAAGACAATGTCCGACCACATGTTGCTGCTGTTGCGTTGGCAGCACTGACTGAAATGAATGGGACAGCACTGGAACATCCTCCATGTAGCCCAGACTTAGCGACCTGTGATTTCTGGGCATTCCCAACCCTGAAAAAACAACTGAGCGGAAAGAAGTTCTCAACAGATGATGATGAAGTGAAAAATGCCACTGCTGCAACACTAACGTCTACTGCACATCTTTGATTCGTTGAAACACTGCAAAAATGTACTGAATGTGACGGATGCTACTTTGAAAAAGAAAAATGTTCAGATCCTGTGGATTCTGAATACAAAAATCAGTCTCATTACTTTTCAATCAGCGCTCATATATTTCCTGGTTTTCCTACAAACATTCTCCATACGAAAAAAAAAAATGCATTCTCCAACTGGTCAGAGGTTGAAACTGAAACTCATTGCAGTACTTTTTTTAAAGAGTTTATATTTGGTGACATATTAAATACAAGTGCAAGTAGAGTTTTGCATTACAAATGGCAAGAATAGAAACAAGATACACTGAGAATACGAAGGTGTGGTAAAAATATAACATGGCAGAGTCAGGAGTAATAATATGCCATTATTGTAATTAAAAAGGACTACAATTACAGTAGCTAATGACCTAGAGACAACAATTACAGTAGCTAATGACCCAAAGACAACAATGAACAATATTTGTTAAAAGAGATTAGGGTTTTTTGTCAAATAACTGCCCAAATTGTTGCAGTTTAAAAAAAAAGGGAAGGGAAATAGTTTAGATAGAGGGTGGATGTGAGGAAGGAAAGAAAACAGATTAAAAAGAAATGGGTAGGGGGAGAGAGAACTGAGGAAAAGAAGGGAGGCCAGCACAACAGCGCATGGTGGAGACATTAGACATTGTCAGGTCTATCATCCAGAGTTACCATGGGAAAATCTTAAACCATACCCGGAATGTTCGAGTTATGTCGGGTATACCATGATTTCCAAATCTTGTGGAAAGAGTGGACATTCCCCCAGATTTGTACAACTGGCCACACTGCATAAGTCAGATGCTTGGGGAAAAATGGTTTGAATTTTGGTAGGAACCATATACCATCTGATATATAATATATGCGTTCTCCTGAATGGCTACACTAAAAAGATTTTGCGACACATTTGCAAATGATTGACCAGCCCTTCCTGTCTAGAGAGGAACTCACATCCTGTTCTCATATTAACTAGTGCTGTAACATGGCGGCAATGCACCATGTGCCAGCCCTGCCACCTAAGCGCATGAACTCGTGCTGCCAGCACCGGGAAGTGCAGCAATGCTCCAGAGTTTCCTGAGGATGCTCCAAGCGGCTCCACAGATGGCATGGTCCATGCCCAGAGAATCCAAAGGACGCACCAGGCGGCACTGCCACAGCGATAGTGACTGCAGCATGCCATTCCAGACACCAAGCTAGCCAGAAGCAAGGCCTGTGCAACAGCGACAGTGACACTCAGAGTCCTGCGCTCTGTTCGCCAGCAATGCTCGCACACACTTAGTTACAGCCCTGAAACCAACTCAAAAGGTTCAGCTGGGTCCTCTGTGGTACAACAGAGTGGTACAACAGGGATACAGAGCCCTGTCTATAAGGACCGTATGTACAGATACGTTCAAATGGGGTTAGGGGTCTCAGACTAGATGCCTTTGTCTGAAAATGAATTAAGCTTTCATTTAAATATAAACAAATTGAAGAGAGCAAGGGAGGGAGTATTGTTCTTGGAAATAAGAAAATGAGATAGGGGCAAATTTCCTCATTATGAGCAATATTCTAGTAACTCCAATATTGAGCCAGTGGAGACTTTGCCTATAGGTCCTTTCATAGGGAGACATTTTGTGGGACTGTCCAAGCTACTGTAAATGTAGGGAAGAGGAAGAGAGTAAATCTGATTGCTGTGTGCAAACCTAAAATGTAGGGTGGATAGCCCTTGAGGAGTCAAACAGACCAGTCCCAGGCATATGCTTAAGAAGTGTTTAGAACCCACCTGCAATAAGAAGGGATCTTTTAGGACCTGATCTAAACAAATTTTCTCTAAATAAGCAAAAAATACACTTAAAAAGGCAGATTGTCCAGTGTTAGGGTCATAAATATTAACCAGCATCAGAGTTTGGTGTCCCACTTTTCCTATACAAATTAAATATCTAATCTCTTCATCTGACTTGGAATCTAAAAGTTGTAAGGGGACTGTGCTGCGTATCAAAGCTGCAACTCTGTTTCTTGGACGTGTGGGACAAGTAGACCACCATAAGGAAATGGCAAGAGGACAGGGAGGGATGACCATAATTTTTTAAATGTATTAGGCACTTACTGGTGACTATGTGCCAACTGTAATAGGGTAACAGTTTAGAAAATGTGAGAATTTAGCATTAAACTCTAACATTGATCAAGTTTTATCTTCATAATGGGAAAACATCTGGATGAGAGTTTAGATCGTGAGAGTTTTTTGAGCCTGCATGTTCTCGGACTCTATTACATTGACCGAGTTTAAAAAGTGTGATAGTTTACTGCTAAACTCTCACATTTTCTAAACTCTCACTCTATTACATTTGGCCCTACAACTTTCTACCTCTTTCATATAATTTATTCATATTTTCCTGTGCAACAGTTCCTTTTCTTCTCTATGACCCCTCCTCCCTTAACATATTTATATTTTGGATCTGTGGTAGCACCCCCAATTATAATCAGGATTGATAATTATTGTCATTAGGGGTACCTCTTTCATATCATTTATTAGTATTTTCCTGTGCAATATGAGAAACACATATCCTGAAGAAATTGGCAACACCTACACCTCTATAAACCTGCACTTTAGTAAATATACGCCATAGCGTCTAAGCTAAAGAAATTGATAAAAATTCCTAGAGGGTATAGCCAATTCAGATTGAATTTCTGAAAACGAGGGGAAATTGTTACCCTGGGCAAGGTCATTTAAAAATTTAATATCAACCGCCCTCCAATGAATGAATACATTTCTGGACATGCCTGGAGGAAGTCAGGATTGTTAAAAATCTGAATAATTGGGGAAGGTTAAGGAGCAAGCAGATATTTCCGATTAGCGTAATCCGTAGTCAGTGAATGGGATACTATTGGGTTAGAGGAGGTGAGTCTAGGGTGACGTGGCCTGGAGGGCAGCATCCAGATTTAAGCAGAAAGGGAAGCCCCAATGGTAACAGTTACCATGATCACGTAGGGTCTTGGTAATATTCCAAAGTGTTTGGCAATAGTTAATGGGGCCACAATTAGGATTTTAGGGCCTGATTCAGAGCCGGACGCTCTGAAAGAGCACTCGCTCTGAATCAGGGCGTTTTTTTTTTTTAATTGGAGCGGCCTCCTGGCCGCTCGCATAGATGTGGGTAGCCACCCACAGCTATAGCGAGCGGCCAGGTTGATGGTCGCGATGGTCAGACTCTGACCCTAGCAGACTCTGACTGTCGACGGTGACAGCTCGACCCGTTTGGTAGGCGTGGCCGGGCCACGCCTACCAAACGGGTCGAGCTGTCACCGTCGACAGCTCGCCCCCATTGGTGCGAGACCTGGAGCGACGGAGCACCCGTCGCTAGCCGGGACTTGCGCATGCGCACGACGTAGCCGGCTCTGTCGTGCGCATGCCCAGTGGCCAAACATCGACCCGGTTGCAAGCGCTCAGCGCTTGCGACCTGGTCTGGATCAGGTCCCTAATCCCTTATAAATAGGGAAAGTTTCTGTAGGCGTTAATAATGCTATTCTTCGTCTTAAAAGATAATTATAAATGACATTCCTGGGAGGGTCAGAGTCTGCTAGTTTTGTGCAAAGAGCCCTTTGAGCTCATTCAATGGAGTGTAGGGATTAGATACTGCAAAATACAGCTATCCACAATTGTAGTATAAACCAACTCAGGCATGTCACAGAAACTAAAGTTATTCCTTCTTTGTTTTCAAGGTCCTCCGCTTTATCCCTAACTCGTTATCAAGGTGGAGGCATTCAATATCCTGTAGAGTGACTTCAAGCATTCTGGAGTTAGTTTATGTTTTTATTCCATTAATGCCATCCTCTGCAAGATATTTTTACAAATTTTTCCCATCAATTTTTGAAAGTCAGCATTGATCAGCTCTCTCAATTCACTCTTCATTCATTGAATATTTGATGTTTTCATCAGTCCCACCACGGGTTCAACTTCACAGTAGGTGGTACTTCCTGGTGAGTAAAATATTGTCGGAATCCGGAAGACAGGTCCCGTATTTTTTGTTTTGCATGGTGAGAGTAGAAAAATGCTAAGAAAAAATAGCTTCAGGTGAGTGGTAGCACGTATGATCAGGTCATCTGCTCCTACTTCCCAGTAATGGCATCTGATGTTGGAATTGGTTACTCAGATGCCATTACTGGGAAGTAGGTGGCAGTAGCCTAGCTTAAGATGAAAGAAGTGGGCGCTGGGGCAGTGCCGAAATACAAGCTGGAAAAAAAAGGCCACGGCTGCAGTGCTATAATGAGGCCACTTTCATAGTCATGGGCTCCACAGAGGGAGAAAGGTTATAAATGGTAGAAAGGTAGCAAAAGTACTCCTGAGAAATCACCAGTAAAGCAGCAGCAAAACTGGTGAGCCGAGTGCAGAGGTAAACTGCAAGGGCAGTGTTGCTGGCTCCAGGTCCGGTCAGCTCCAAATAACGACCCTCACCCACCACTTTCCAAGCCGTCCCTCTAATATGGGATCACTGGACTCTCTCTCATTAAGCTCCCAGAAGCATCCATATGTCAGCAGGATCCAGGCGGCTCCAGAGGCGGGCTGCAAATTTAGTCCACGGCTCAGACCGGAAAAGTAGGCCAAACACAGCAGTTGTCACTAATCACAGTGTGTGAGCAGTCTGGACTACCACAGAGCGTTCTCTTGGAATCGGAGAGGCAGAAGGAACACACCAGGGGTAAGAAAGGACTCCCAGTGCAGACGTACAGAGGCACTAGAAGCAGGAGCCCCCTCGGTTCACGTCTATGGTTATTTTGCACTTTCCAGTTGCACTTACAGTATGTGCAAAAGTGCATTTGTAGATGCCCACGTAGCAATGTAAAAAAGATAATCAATAATGCATTTTAAGAAAGAAAGTACAAAAGCCCTTTCATGATTAATTTAAGACATAAATAATCTTTACAGAGATATAGAAGAAAATGCAAACATGTTGGTCTTTGAGTTATCTTTTTACACCTTTATAATTTATTTACAAATATAGATGTATCCTCCTTTTAAGGGAGGTTTTGGAAAGATAGTGTAGTGCTCTTCCATTTACAATGTAGTAGGTTGTCAAGTAGGCACACTTGAGCAAAGGAGCAGCATATATCTGCATTTATAGTGTGCCTTATAAATGACCCTTATAGTTATGGTAACTGATATCAAATGACATAGTATGCATTAAGTTTATCTGAATTGTAGAACATGACCTTTGTCGTTTGTGATGGAAAATTTAGGAAGTGCAAAACTAGTTCACTGTAATTTTACCTTCAAATCTCATATAGAAGTAGGTCATTGTTTGGGTTTAAATATCCATCTAAATACATTTAGTATTTTTTTATTGTTCCATTTAGCAAAAATTAAAATGGTACAACACATACTATTAAAAACTATAGGCATCTAGAAACATTTCACTATTGTATTGCTTCACATGTCTTAAGATGTTTTCTTTAGACATTCACTAATGCTGTGTAGTCTTCAAATTTATATCCCACATTAAATAGGACAATTGCCTGAAAGCTTATGGATATGTCATGTAAGAGGTATTGCTAAAGGCCAACTCTGATGTTTCTCTCCAGTACATTATGCAGTACACTATATTTAATGTGTTAGCCTTTTCTGCTGTTCATCTTACATTTCAGAATTCCCACCACACATGCATAAATGTTCCAACCGCAATGCATCATGAAAACATATGTGGTTCTTAGAACACTGCTAACAGTTATGTATAAAGAAATCTATTTTTTTTTTCTTGAGGTTAGCTATAGACAATACTCAGATAGCACCTATCAATGCCTATTTCCCTATAGAATAAAAGCTTGCAAGTAGGGCCCTCTTACCTGTCTGTCTGGTGCTATATAAGTAACTTATAATAAATAAATTAAATAAATAAATGAATACTCAGGATTATCTGTGAAATTACAGTGAAATTGTGAAAAAGGCACTCATGTCAATAGAGCAATAAAAAGTATAAAAACAAACATCTACCATTAGCAAGCATATTAAGTTACAGAAGAGAAGAAAATCAATGATGGTACATATCCATTGTCTTTTATCCCCGTCTGCATTTATTAGAGCTAAGGTCTCTCAGTGTAGGTTTGCAGTGCTAATAAAGTAACGTGAGGTTTTCACTCTGACAAACAATAATAATGTTCAAGTAAACCCCAAAAACATAACAACTTGGGATGGAAGAACAACTTATAGAATGAAAAAGGGGTGGGAGGTATTTGTCAAAAAGAGCAAGTTCCAAATCATAAATTGCAATTATTATTGTAGATTTGCAAGATGTCACAGCGCTCCGCATCACTGCACCATGGGGAAAACCGGACATACGTACATAGAACTTCAATTATTGGAAAGTAACTATTGACTATTAAAGCATAATGGGGAAATTTAAGGCCAGATGTATATGCCTGGGTGCTAGATATGTTCTATGGAATACTTTAATAGTTGCCACCATCAGGTTGACATTCAAATTTCCCCTGGAAGATTTTTTTTTATTAAAATTCCACATTTCATGGTACAGAATGATTTACGGATGTCATCACTCCATTTTTGGCTGATAGGGAAGTATTTGACCAACAGGAACTAAGAATATTACAATAATAATGAACGTTTATCAATGTTACATATCAGGCAGAAATTCTCGGCCATGTAAGCAGAGCCGGGTGAAAATCAGACAAGCTGAAAATCTTTTCTTGAAGCTGCAGAAACGTAAGCTTAGGATCACTGGAGTTTAGAAGGAGCAATATTAGGATCTCACAACTTTAACAAATTAAATATACAGTGCCAAGCATGTCTGACAGTGGTAATCCCTTAATTTGTCCCTGTTTGTGTGTGCTCTTGGGAACCTGGATGAAAGGTTGACAATAAATAGGTTGACAGTCAATAGATTGACATCAGATAGTCAACATGAAATTAGTTGACTGACAAAAGGTTGACTGTGCAAAAGGTCTAGTTTCAAATGGCTGACACACAAATGATCGACACATGGTCAACACTTTTTAATGTTTTTTTTAAATAATTTTAAGGTTATGGTTAAGCACTAGGGGGGGGGTTAGTCTAAGGTTAGGTTTAGTCACTAGGGGGAAGGTTATGGTTAGATACTAGGGGGAAGGTTAGGGTTAAGATTAGGGTTAAAATAAAAATTGTCTCAACTATTTTGTGTTGACAGTTTGAACCTGTTGACCTTTCAACATTTTATAGCTGTCGATCTTTTGTCCATGTCAACCTATTGTATTGTAGGTAGACCAGTATTGACCTATTGACTGCTGACCCTGTTACTGTTGATCTTTTATACCACACCCGTGCTTTTGAACAGAAATAAAGTTTTTGACAGAATTACAAACAGACAGGGCAAAATATATAATCCATAATGGTGGGCGCCAGCATTGTAGATTAGACAGATACACTTTTCAGTCAGAAGGGTCATTGTATTTCTTGCTGTGCAATAAGTATCTACTTGGATATTATATTCAAATGTTCTGTATAGTGCACCATACCCCTACCATATTTCTTGTGTTTTCTAATCCTGAGGTTTCATAAAGGCTCTCTGCATCCTGTTCATTTCAAGCCTATTGATGGTTATGTGACATAATTTATGTCAGAGAATAAAGGCGACTAATTGCTAACGCTAAGTTTTTTAAAGTTACTGAAAAGAGCACTCACAACCCTTTAGCTCAGGGCCATTAAATCTCTAGGCACTCTAAGGGGGGACAGCAATGTGATGTGCCATTCAGGAATTCCATACCACCAGTCGGCATTGCAAGTTTTCCCTCACATCCCAATAAGGTAAAGTAATACAACTTACAAAGGTGATAAGGATAATGGGATAGATGCTATAATATAATTTCCCAAAATCCAGATTTCTATTATTTACCCTGCTATATGATGGAAAGAGACTGCTGTAATGAAGGGCAAGGTTCACAAAAGTAGAATGAAAACTAAATCTTATGGTGCATACACATGTTCAGATCAGACAACGATAAAGATATCGTTGTCTGATCGTCCTGCATATGCTGGATAATTGTTATCGAACATCCAGTACAGCACCAACCCTAAAATGACCAGCGACCCTATAGTCACCTGATCAATATCAACCAGGTTGGACTGCATGCATGGGGGGTTGGTCGTTATCGACCATGCGTGCCCCGCATCGTCCGTCGTTTGGGGGTTGAAAGTGGCCAAAAAATGTACGATATTAACGATATAGTTTATATCGTCCTACAAAATCTGAACGTGTGTATGCACCATTAGATTTAGTTAATTTAAAATCTGTAGCAAATGTATCTTATATCTACAATTTGCCTAATCTACTGGATCCCAAGTCTCCAACAATAAGTAATCCGAGCTCTAATAAACTACTACTCAGATTTCAATGCCCTCCTCAGTGGCATATGCTCTAATGAAGGGGTACTGAAATAATGGTATTCAAACAGGAGTCATAGCTTCTAACATTGTGCATGGCTGGAATAAAACAGAGGAGTGTGGCCATGTCACAAGGGGGCATAGTGGGGGCATATCCAGTGCAACACAGAGGTGACACCCGATGCAGGTAGGACCGGGGAGGGATGTTGTGCTAAGCCAAGTGCGGTCAAAAAGGAGACGTGGCCTCGCAGGACAGAGGGCATTGCTTCGTGAGCAGGGAGTGTGGCGTTGCCACCCGAACTGTCATTTTAGTCACTCTGGGGGTCCTGGAGATTTGTGCTACCCCTGGGGACAAGTCTGTTTCAAAGTGACAGCTCCCTCACTGTGGCAGGAGCCGAACACTGCACGTAATGCTACAGTGCAGCACCCGGCTCCGGTCACTGAGGAGGAGCCGGCATTTTAGTGTCACCCCTCAGCGGTGACATCCGGGTGCGGCCCACACCCCCGGAACCCCCTTGGTGACACCACTGACTTTGGACCTGGCAGACCAGCCATTTCATAGATAGGTAATATGTCAAAATGAATGTTACCATAATAAACTGCATTAAATATTGCGTTTTTATATATGAATGGAGTTTGTATCGCAGTGCTTTAAGTGATGTTGTTAAATTCTAACCTATGAATGATCAGATTGTTGGTATTGACATTTTACAATCTGTTAAAACTTCAAGCACAGTTTTCTAAAGCTAAATGAGGTTTGTACAATCACAAACACACTGTCTTTTGTTAACAAATTGGGGGCATTACATTTATTGGAACAATCATTTTTCTCCAGTTGTCTCATTTTAATGTATTGATAATTAATTTTAAAAAATTATAATAAATATTGAGAATAGCAACTACCTTAGAAGGATAATTACATATCTACAATTAAATTAACTCCTTAGAAAATAGTCCATGGAAAAAATATATTTTTTGCTGTAAGGAAAAAGTGTGTACCTACAGGGAGAATTCCATTGTTGCTGAATGCGGGAAGGAATACAGCTTGTGTTATCCATACTCGCAAAAGTGTTTATATTATGGAGATAGATAGCACCATTTCAATATGTGTTCCCCCTTCAGCAGGTAGCCACATCATTCCACCCCCAACACCATCATCATAATGACATAATGTTACAAGTCCTAATAAAAATGTGCATTATCTTGTACTTCCAATGGGATAGCTTTTGCCTCTCCAGTGCAGGTTACTGAATATAAGAAAACACATTTGCAGAAAAAAATCTACCAATGTAAAAGTCAGTAAAGAGTAGACATTTAACACATGAAATGGAGACAGACCCTATCTTTCATAACTTATTCATGACATAAAAGAAACTCTACCAGTGTTTCAGGAAGAACATACACTACCGTTCAAAAGTTTGGGGTCACTTAGAAATTTCCTTATTTTTGAAAGAAAAGCACTGTTTTTTTTCAATGAACAAAACATTCAATTAATCAGAAATACACTCTATACATTGTTAATGTGGTAAATGACTATAGTTGCTGCAAACGTCTGTTTTTTAAAGGAATATCTACATAGGTGTATAGAGGCCAATTTCCAGCAACCATCACTCCAGTGTTCTAATGGTACATTGTGTTTGCTAAGCGCGTTAGAAAACTAATGGATGATTAGAAAATCCTTGTGCAATTATGTTAGCACAGCTGAAAACGGGTTTGCTCATTAGAGAAGCTATAAAACTGGCCTTCCTTTGAGCTAGTTGAGTATCTGGGGCATCACATTTGTGGGTTCGATTATTATTCCAAATGGCCAGAAAAAGAGAACTTTCATTTGAAACTCGACAGTCTATTCTTGTTCTTAGAAATGAAGGCTATTCCATGCGAGAAATTGCGATGAAACTGAACAATTCCTACAATGGTGTGTACTACTCCCTTCAGAGAACAGCACAAACAGGCTCTAACCAGAGTAGTGGGAGGCCCCGGTGCACAACTGTGCAAGATGACAAGTTCATTAGAGTCTCTAGTTTGAGAAATAGAAGCCTCACAAGTCCTCAACTGGCAGCTTCATTAAATGGTACCCGCAAACGCCAATGTCAATGTCTACAGTGAAGAGGCAACTCCGGGATGTTGGGCTTCTAGGCAGAGTGGCAAAGGAAAAGCCATATCTGAGACTGGCCAATAATAGGAAAAGATTAATATGGGCAAAAGAACACAGACATTGGACAGAGGAAGATTGGAAAAAAGTGTTATGGACAGACGAATCAAAAATTGAGGTGTTTGGCTCACACAGAAGAAAATTTGTGAGACACAGAACAAGTGAAAAGATGCTGGAAGAGTGCCTGACGCCATCTGTCAAGCATGGTGGAGGTAATGTGATGGTCTGGAGCTGCTTTGGTGCTGGTAAAGTGGGAGATTTGTACAAGGTAAAAGGGATTTTAAATAAGGAAGGCTTACTCCATTTTGCAACGCAATGCCATACCCTGTGGACAGCACTTGATTGGAACCAACTTCCTCCTCCAACAGGACAATGACAAGAAAAAACCTCCAAATTATGCAAGAACTATTTAGGGAAGAAGCAGGAAGCTGGTATTCTGTCTGTAATGTACTGGCCTGCGCATTGACCAGATCTCAACTCCATTGGGCTGTTGTGTCAGCAGCTTGACCGTATGGTATGCAAAAAGTGCCCATCAAGCCAAACCAACTTGTGGGAGATGCTTCAGGAAGCGTTGGGTGAAATTTCTTCAGATTACCTCAACAATTTAACAGCTAGAATGCCAAAGTTCTGCAATGCTGTAATTGCGGCAAAAGGAGCATTCTTTGACGAAAGCAAAGTTTGAAGGACAAAATTATTATTTCAAATAAAAATCATCATTTCTAACCTTGCCAATGTCTTGACTATATGTTCTATTCATTTTGCAACTCATTTGATAAATAAAAGTCAGTTTTCATGTAAAACAAGAAATTGTCTGGGCGACCCCAAACTTTTGAATGGTAGTGTATAAGTTTGAAATGAATAAAGATGGAGGTCCAAAATCCTGGTCCGCAATTATTGTAGAATAGATAAGGTATTTAGCCATTCAAAGCCATAATATTGCCAGCATTGGATCGCCAGCCTTTTCAGTTAGTCTTTATCTGTTGTCCTTAACATTTTTGTTTTAAGAAAAGACTGTCAGAAAACTATTTATGATAAATTTGTCTACCATGTGGTATCCTGCTTTTCAGTTTTGGAATGACAATCTATATGACTAATGCAAAATTAAATAACAAAATGAATGTTACCATAGCGGAACAAATCTGCTGTACTGTAAGCACAAAGATAAGCTATTTTCTGACAAGCCTGCAGCATGACTGGCATCTGAACGTGATGACTTTCAAGATCAATGTCATAATAATATAAAACACAAAGGTAAAATATACACGAATATTAAAATATCTAATGTCAAAAAAATTCTCACAAACAAGATGCACAGTTACTTGTTCTTTGCTGTCACTCAGAATCAGCCACTGAATGCACACTCTAGGTCAAGATAGTGTTGGGCAGGATGCAGAGGAAGGTGCATTTTATGGATGTGACTAGTCACTACAAATGTGGGGTGTATTATGAATTGTGGGCACTAATGTGTCCTCATACACCAAGCCTCAATACGCCATGAGGTGCAAGATGCCTGATGCGAGTTAGCTGTGCTGGGCGCTGTAGTGTCTTTTTTGCTCCAATGTGTGTGTTAGTTGCATCGCACTGAGACAGAACCGCTTAACGAGACTGAACTGATTTGATATTCAACACCTGTATATCTGTGTGCAACCAAGTCTGAATCAGTACAACGGAGCTTTGCATAAAAAAACCACGGCGCTGCATCGTAGCACTTTATATACAGATTCAGACTTGCTCACACAAAGATATACCAGATTTTACATATTAAATTAATCAGTACAGTCTTGTGAAATGGTTTTGTTGCATCACATTGCGACTAAGACACATTTTTGGGTGAAAACAATGCACAGGACCTGGCATGCCAAGAAGGGCTATTTCACGCGACTGCAGCAATAAAACAAAACTTGGTATTAACAGACAAATAATTAACCACTGTTCGAAGCCTGGATTATCGACAAAGCGATACAGGAGACCACCTAGGGCACGGTGGGACCTAAGGCTCCCATACACTGCCAACTGCCTTCGTGAGTAGAAACCGTTTTTAGTTTTCCACAAGTACTTCCTGACTTCGGGGGAAGGATGGGGGTGTGTTGGTATCAGCAGCACTGTAATCTGGCACATAGACCATGAAGGTAGCCAGGTCACAGGCATCTCATCCAATCAGGGCACAAGGAGGAGAGGATTCTACCCTTTCTTTGTATGGGCTCAATAAGCACTAACTGGAGGAAAAAATAATTGAAATACCTTTTGGGGAGGTCTTATCATATGTCATATAAGGGGCATAAGGAAATACTTGAAGGGCATTTAATGGGTAAGGGCGGGTATCTCATGACATTTGATGGGAGTCTTTGTTATATCTGTACTCGGCTGGTCGAGTCTAGACTGAATCATTGGAATGGTTGCTGACTTGTTCACCTGTTATGATGATGTCAGCCTGGGTATTGGCCTGGTTGACTGATTGGTTTGCCAGCCGTTTTAATCAGGTGCTGGCTCTTGGGCCTGTGTGGGTTGTTCTGTTCTGGCTGTGTCTCCCACAGGATTACATGTCTTGCGTGGTCCCTGGTTCTAGCTGTTTGCAAACTGCCTAGGAAGGATTGCTGGTTTCTTCATCTGCTAAGTATCCTGGATACATTCTGTTACATATTATTGCTAGCAGATGCACACCTGGCTAATATATTACTCTGGATAGTCCATGTGTTTTGAAATGTCTTATCCTGCAGTTTACTGTGTATCTAAAGAAATGACTGTGTTTTGCAATTACTCTCATGTTTATTGAATTATCATTCTGGAATTATTACAATTGCTTAAGAATGTATATATTACTAATGTAGTGAAAATATAACTACATACCCTTTTGTTAGCTGCTTAATTATTAGTAGCTAAATTGAATCCTTGTTTGTTACTAGCTTGCAGTGACGATAACTGCAGGAGAGTATTCTGGTAATCACTCTTTAGGATTGCTGTTTGTATTACTACATCAATTAGCTTTAGACAGAGTTCTTCCATCTAGTGTGGGAAGCTAAGCAGTAGGAGCTTGGGCTTATTCCTGGATGGGGGACTTCACGAGAATCTAGGTATAGTTCCCTATATGAGTTCTTAGAGTGTCACATTCCTATGTTTATATTTTGAGACATGTGCTTCCTGCACTGTTATTACTTTAAGTGTGAAGTCCAGGCGGCAGCCTGAGTACCTACGAACAAGGAGGTTGTTATTGGTGAAAGGCACTTTTTCTTAGGTTTTGACAGTGCAGGAGTTCATCGGGTATCATAACATTACAACCCACCTCTATTATAGGAATTGACATTAACAACAACTGACATTATGGAACCCCAGCAGATGAATGTAGCACAAGAGTTAATGAGTCAGGCATTCATTGACTTATAATGTGCAGGAATTGTCTAAGAAGATTAAAGGTTGCAGTCCAGGAACAAGTCGTTTCTAGAGCATCCGATACTTTATCTCCTAAGCCTAAAATTAAGTTGCCAGATCGGTTTTCTGGGGATTGCAGTTTATTTAACAACATTAAGGATAGTTGCAAATTATACTTTCAATTAAGACCTGTTTCTTCAGAATCTGAGACTCCGAAAGTTGGTATAATTATTTCGCTATTGCAGGGGGATCCTCAAACCTGGGCCTTTGGTCTTAAATCGGGTTGTGAGGAATTATCCTCTGTAGAGAAGTTTTTAGTGCTTTAGGCATTTTACATGATAACCCTGATAAGGTCACTTCAGCGGAATGGCAGCTGCGGTGATTGAGGTAGGGCTCAGTTGAGAATTCCGCTACTAAATTTCGTAGGTGGACCAATGATTCCACTTGGAATGATGCCACTTTACAAATCAAATTTTGTTGGGGTTTAACTGAAACTATCAAGGATGTTCTAATTCAATATCCACAGGAAACATCCTTACACTCTCTTATTAAACTATTAAAATTGATAAACATTTCAGAGAATGTAGATCAGAGAGAAGTTTTGATTCAGGTGATTCTAACAATGTAAAGATTGAGCAAGATGAGTGTATTCAACTGGGGGTAACCCATATTACTGTCAAAGAAAGAGATAGGAGGAAGGTTGGTAGGTTATGGTTTTATTGTGGCAGTAAAGACCATTGGCTTAGAAAGTGTCTCCAATAGGCAGAAAATTACACAGCCTAGGTTGTGAAGGGGAGTGCCCCCTAAACGCCATGAAGAATCAAGCCACTAACTCCCTCAAATGTACCATCACACTTCTGTCTCCTGACAAGGGGGCTGTTGCGCTGTGTGCTTTGAATGACTGTGGGGGCTGCAATTTTATTGATCAGCAAGAGGTTCAAAAACTTAAAATTCCTGTTGAGAGACTTCAACTTTCTCTTTCTGTAAAGGGAATGGATGGGAAACTTTTGTCTGGTAAAATGATTTATTTTGTTGCCATCCCAGTAGAAATGTTTATGGCAGCTAACATAGGTAATCCATTAGTTTTTTGGTTATTTAGTCTCCTTTATTTCCTGTGGTTTTGGGGTTTTCCTGGGTACGTCAGTATAACCCGGTTATTGATTGGAAGATTGGTCAGATTACTCAATGGAGTGAGAAATGCAGAAAGTGCAATATTGCTCTCCGGGTTAGAGTTGTCTCCTCCAATCTGGCTGGGTTGCCCAGTACTTATCATGATTTTGAGGATGTGTTCAATAAATAGGCTTCTAAGGTTTTACCCCCACTTCACCCCTATGATTGCAGTATTGAACTTACTCCTGGTAGCCGATTACCCAAGGGGCGGTTGTTTAATTTAACAGTTCCTGAAAGAATGGCTGTTGAGGACTTTGTTAAGGAAAACTTGGAGAATGGTTTTATTAGACCATCCAGGTCACCTTTGGGGGCTGGTCTTTTATTTGTTTCTAAAAAAAAAAAAAGATGGGTGGTTGAGACCCTGTATGGATTACAGAGGCTTGAATAAGATCTCAGTCAAAAACAGTTACCCTTTGCCCAGGCTCTTAGGCCTGTGTGTGTTGTTCTGTTCTGGCTGCGTCTACCACAGGATTCCATGTTTTGCTACATTGTAGCACTTCATATACAGATTCAGAGACTCAGTCGCACACAGCTATACAAATGTTGCATTTCAAATTAGTTAGCACAGACTGCTGGTGCTTCCGAGTTGCATCTCAGTGCGCCTTAGATGCATTTTCAGCAAAAACGTGTAAGGACACATCTGTATATCTATCTTCTCCATATATTTATATGCGTGTATTCATTCCAGATGATATAATTAACTATATGTCTTAGGTCTTTTTTAAAAACAATTCCAAATGTACTGTTTCTAGCTATACTAATATTATAAGAACATTGTGTCTGTTTGTTCCAAGTTGGCGCAAAAACTAGTGAACCGACTGCATCATTTTGTAGTGGAAGTTCCTAGCGATAACCTGCACTTAGTACATCTCGATCAATCAAATTAAAGCTCAGCAATAACAAAAACAAAATTTAGTGAAATCATCAATGCAAGATATAGGTGTGTCACCATGTGACTGGTAAGGGGTGGGGGGAGAGGTGCTTTGGGCCCATATTCACTTGAATAGGATCGACTACATAGCAGTCTATGCACAGGGCACACAGAGACATTGGTGTGAGTGTTGGGTGAAGAGGCTGCTGCCACCAGTCTGTATAGAGCTGCTGGTCAAGTAGGTCACTCCCATGACAGAGCCACTATGCATAACCATGCAACCAGAACACCTCATATAAAAGAAAATGTTGTTAGAAGCGATTTAATCATGAGCGAAGCCACGGGGAACAACTAGTATTAAAATATTTATATAGGGTGCATGACCAGAAATGGGGGAATGTCTATATCTGTTTTTGTATTCATTATGTAATTCCCACAACTGCATCCATTTTCCAGTTAATTAGAAATGCCCTATGCATAGTTTTCATTCAATTAGCTTTAGGTCATTAATACAGTATGTGTATTGTGAATGGACTTTTTATTAGATTATTAGAAGCTGGGTTTATTATGTTGAATGTATGGACAATTTCTATCTTTTGAGTATATTATAAATACATTACAATATTACACTATTGGGGACTTTATAATTCTGTTGGGTAGATGATGTTAGCCAATACTTCTGGTGGTTTTACATAATATTTTGGATGGAAAGACTCAATAAAGCATTATTTGCGGAGGTACTGAAATGTGATTTTTAAGGTACTAAGTGACACATGCATCACCAACATACATAGTTTGGAACATTCTACAATATTGTATTCCTTTTTGACAAGTTAATATGGAAGAAGAAATCTTTCACATTGTTCCTTGTCATTTATATTTTATAAATTCATTCATTATCACCTCTGGATAGGCATACTAACATTTTTAGAATATATCACAATATATTTAATTTTGTATTGATTCTGATGTATTACTATATCTGTCCTTCCACTTATAGGGAAGTATCTTTTGCCTAAGTTTGGAATCCTTGTTGGAGGAAATCCATAAGAAAGAACCAATGTATATCCCTGAACATGGATCATGTCTAACCTGGATCATATGTAGGAGCCCATTGGGTCTTAATCCGTCTTTGCTCCGTTCTTTGAGCCTGATACATGAGGTTAAGTGCCAGCTATTGCATAATGGTCCAGCAGGTTAGCAAGAGGTGATAGTACATAATACAAGCTACAGTATATGTTCCAGTTACATAGCAACACTCACTTAGAGACAGACTGTTTGAACACAAGTAGCAAATAAGTCTATTTTTTGCAAGAACTGTGTAGAGAGTGGAAATCAGGTGATCTATGCAAGGTGATTTGGATATGTCATGAGCTTGCCTACAGAGATGAGTTTACAGGGAATGTATCAAGGTTTGCAGGCTATAGGAAGGTCTACTTCTAGGGTGGGAATTACACAAAGTGGAGGCAGCCAGTGGTGGAAATACCATAAGTGCAGGAGGTGTGGCCACTACAGGATCCAAAATAGATGAGGGCCCAGCAATAAGGGATCTACCACCTCTGAGGCACATGCAGCACTCCCCAAGGGCCCTCTTTTTTGAGCATTGAGGAACCCTCTTCCTAGTGGTGCATGTGCAGTGTCAAGTCGCATCAGACCTTGCATGTTCAGAAGCGGGCTCCACTCTACTTTTCTCAGAGTAGTGGTCTGGAGGCTACAGCAGCACCACTAAGTCACTATGTTGTGCCCTTATGTGCAGTATATCATTATAATACTACACTGTTACACAGGTTATGAGGGTGACTACTGTAGGTACAAGCAGCTCGTGTTGAGAATCTTCAGTTGAAGGAAAACTGACCAAAATTTCTTTTTTATAGCATATTCATTTGCAGGACTAGGTTGGTATAAGGTATGTCACCTTATACCAACCTAGTCCTGCAAATCAATATGCTATAAGTGATAAATAGGTTATCTAAAATACAATATTTTTCACATACAGAATAACAGCATGGTTGTAAATTTTAATGTCACAAATGAAATCCTTTTTCCCCTTCTATACAATTTGAAACTATAGCTGCTCAATTTGATAATGCAAAAAAACAGAATGTACATTTTTAATTAAATTAGAGTTACCTGGTTTGGCAGCACATCAGTAACATCTCTTTGTTGTTAATTAAAACTTGCAAAATGACCAGGAAAGCTTTGGCTCGTAATGCTGTTGAAGGGCTTTCTAGAAGACGCACTATCTTTGTAACAAAATCCTGAAAAAGATGCAAAAATATAAATGAGTACAGAAACATAAATCTGCAATGGAGAGAAACGTTACAGCAAAGTGAAAAATAAAATAGGCCTCAGCATGCTGTCATTTCATCACAGTGATAAACGAAATCCGCCAAAAAATAAAAATGCATTTCGCATTGTTTGACTAGGTTAGCATTACTGAGAGACAAAAGAAAATTGAAAATATAAACAACTTAGTTTAAAATAAGATATGATTCTGATCTCTCCAATTAACATATCTACAATAAAAAGGCAATTCTCTGTGAAAATTGCATTTCACAAATATATTTATTTTTCTTATAAATTCTCTTATATTTCTCCTAGTGGATGGAGGAAGGTAACAAAAAAGGTAGGAAACTTATAGATGTAAACATCAGCAGATATAAATCCTAAAATTACAGCAGTGGTTCCCAAACTGGGTCTTCAGAGCTTGTTTGAATGATTGTACAGAGTTGCAGAGTCTGTTGGGGAGAGGGAGGGAGTTCCAAAGGTGGGGAGCAGCACAGGCAAAATCTTGGAGGCGGGAGTGGGAGGAAGTAATCAATTGGCATGAAAGGCGGCTTGTATTATGTGAATGAAGAGGGCGGACTAAAGAGTGAAGGGAGATAAGATCAGAGATGTAAATGGGGAGAGGAATGGCTGAGGGCTTTGTAAGTGAGTGTGAGAACCTTGAAATGGATTCTGAAAGGGAAGGGGAGCCAGTGGAAGCAGATATAGAGCGTTTGGAGAGGAAGATGAGCTGAACAGCAGCACTGAGCACAGACTGGAGAGGAGAGAGATGGGATTTGGAGAGGCCAGATAAAAGGAGGTTACAGTAGTCCAATCTGGAGATGACCAGTGAATGTATGACGGTTTTGGTGGCATCCTGGGTGAGAAAGGGTCTGATCTTGAAAATATTCTTGAGATTGCTCTGAAGCTGGGCATCTACTATACAATTTTCTGTCAGATATCTGTCCAATCTGGTTGGTTGGAATGAAACCTGGTAATGTATGGGAGCAAATGACAATCGAACATTTGCTCACAAACACTGGAAAATAGCCAAAAATGGTTGTCAGACAAATTGGTTAAAACACACAAAATTTAACCAATTTGAGAAATGTTTTTGTCCTTTTTTCAGTGTTTAAAACCATATGATAGACTGTCATTTGCTCCCATACATTACCAGGTTTTCATTCCAACCAGCCAGATTGGACAGATATCTGACAGAAAATTGTATAGTAGATGCCCAGCTTTACTCTATTCACAATCACAATACAATGAAATTACCTCCAGATTGGCCCGATTCAGGCAAGACATTCCCCAACTGAAGGCTATGTCCCGCCAACGGACATGTCTTGGAGGAATCTAAAGGTGGGTAAACACTAGACGATATGTCACCCGATCCAGCAAACATATCGTCCACATCGACCAGTGTGTACCCACTGTGACTGACCATGAGTGCTTCTGTGGGATCGTTCATCGCATTGACAGATCGAGCCTACATCCTGCTCAACCTGTCAATTTGATGACCGACCCTGTGATTGTGGATGCGGCTGATGAATGACATATCACGCAGTCGTTCACTAGACCGTGTGGTGTCAAACGACCACACAATATGTCATTCATCGCATTGTGGGTCGGCTGGGTATACACATTGTGTAATGTGTATCCGCCTTTACATTCATCACTACTCTGTTTGGAAGCCAGGAATGGTAGCTAACAAGCAACCTATTGGAAATTCAGTATTGTCTTCTAACAAGCCCTCATCACCTAATATTTCTCATTCCCTTTTTTCTAAACTACGTAAAGTTTGACATATGCACCATGTAGGTTATAGTACAATCTCACTTCTGTCGCTCCATCACACAATCTTACTTTGCATCATACTACATTTGGGCAGATAATAATTTTAAGATAACAATGTCCAATGTAATTTTAAAAAATCCATATGCTCTCACATAAATCACTAAAAAGTTATTTGCATAAAAGAGCCCATACTAATGAATATAACTTCTTACAAGTAGCGTTCATAATTTCCAACAAGGCATTACTTGGGTCAGCTTTAGGCTAGACATTTAAGTGTACTAAGATTAAGTAAGGTACACATCTAACTAAAACAAAATATTCAAAATAATATTTGTAATAATAATAATAATAATAATAATAATAATAATAATTGTTGCATTTTAGTACACCTTTTTTTAAATTATACTATAAATAGAAGTAACATTATTTTCTGTCAATACTTAATCAACAAGCCAAATGGTTATTAAATAATAGTAGAGGTGTAGCATTGTAATAAATTCATAATCAAAAGACATAATATGCAACATTCCTTTCTTGCAAAATGATGGGTTCTAATGCATTGCTAAGTGGTCTGAACGTCTACTATGTATTCTAATAACCTTTTTGCACATATATTGGTTAACATTTAAAAAATTAAAAAGTATAGTGTGTCATAAAGGCTTTAAAGGGTAAGTCATTAAGTCCAGTGCTGCTTTATATCGAAGCCGTTTATTTTATGTCTGGCATGGCCGGAAGGTGCAAATTGCCATTTTCAGCAAGTCCAAGAAAGTCACTCTAATATATTTTCTGGAAACAATACAAATACAATTTATGGTGTTCTTTTCTATTAGTTTTTCCTAAGCAAGGTAATAGCACAATGGCTTATAGCCCTTGTGAGAGGAAGAGTTATGGCTTATGTGCACACTTTGGTGACAGGTTTGTGACCAAACAGTTTAATCCATATTATTACCTTACTTACAAGAAAGATAATATTTGACAGGAAGTTTTTTTCGTTACTACAGACGAACAGAAAAGTGAAAAAGCCGGCCTATTTCAATGAAACACAGTGGGGCGAAGCTGGCAAACGCAGCCTTATATTTTAGCGCTAGTAGCCTTTTTGTGTTGCTTGAGGCAACTCTTTTGCAGCCATGCAGTAAGTCACAAAATGGGATAACTTCTACTTTAAACTGAATTCATAATGATTGATATATTTTATAAAGATATAGTGACTGACCAGGATAAAAAACACTAAGGGGTAAATTTAATAAAAAGGTAAATTTTTGGTATTTTTCTGTTGGTTTTGCAAACCAACTATTTACTTGCACAAAATCAACAGCAATAATCAACATTTTTACACATACAAGTACAGGAGCCACAGTCAGATTTATTAATGGTCGATTTGCAATCCAACCCAAAAATGATGGCAAACCTGATGCACTCAGCCATAAGTTCATCTACATTAATTTCTATGGAGAGTGACCGCGAGTGTACCAGTCACTTGCACCAGCTCTCTGCAAACAGCAAGTTCGTCGGTTTGATGTTTTGCAAAGACCGTGTATGCTACATTTCACAATAATAAATTGGTGAAAGAGGGATGTGTGGGGTGTGTTTATTTAATAAATGACTACAACATATGGTGTGTGCACTGTCTTTATTTTAACATTTTATTTACAAGTGGACTACATGCAGGCACTTGTGGTTAGACAAGTGCCAGCATGTCAGGGCAGGGTTGCTGAGACCTGTAGGTCACCTGTAAAAAACAATATTATTTAACTCTTTAATTACAATGATTTCACCATCACCACCAGTGCGGAGAAGAGCACTAGGGAGGGGTTCTGCACTTCCCTAGGGATTCCAGTCCTGGGCTGAGCAGTTTGGACCTGGTCACCGGTATGGCAGGGGGACCCCACGTTGTGTGTCCCGGTGTTATACCGACATAATCCCAGCTGTTTCAGCCTTGTGCTGGTTATTGGGAAATGGGGGAACCCCACGCCGTTTATTTCCTCCTATTTTCTAATACCAGATGACCAGGGCTGGTGATGGCTTTGGGGTGGGTAGTCTTCACTTGTTTTTTTAACCATTTACTTACTTTTTAAACTAACAAAGGCTGCACAATTCATAGTGCTTCTGCGCAGGGCATAATATCAGCAGCAGGTTGGCGGCAGGTTTGTCATCGTTCTACTGCAGTTTAAGGGTTTGAAAGCCACCGGGTACCGACATAGGCTTTGAAATGACAGTCAGAACCAATGCACAGTTAATGCTGGTTTTGAAACTGAGTGACAGCACGCCCCCTTTGGTGGGCGGGCCGGGGGGGTGGCTGCCCAGACGGAGGCGTTCCCATGAGAACGCCTACCGTTTTGGGGCGGCCCCACTGACATCACAAGTGACAGTCAGTGGCAACCCACAGCAACAATGCGAGCGGCCAGGAGGCCGCTCCATAAAAATAAAAATATAAAAGACGCCCTGATTCAGAGCGAGCGCTTTGTCAGAGCGTCCGGCTCTGAATCAGGGCCTCTGACTGTATCACTAAGCTTTTATGTGAGCAGTGCAATGAAGACCATATTATAATTTTTTGATTGATTGCTATGGTTTATGTGATTAACTCTTCACTGCTTCTCATTGTTCTTGTGAGGATAGCTCCCCTTGCAAACTATGACCCTTTTTGTAAGAAAATAATAATTATTACTACAGTATCTTACACATACATATTAACTAATGTTCTGCCAACTAAGGTGTTGGAAAATTGTCAGGAGAAATGTCTTACCTTTTCCTGGGTGAGTCTTTGTAGATGAATTCCAGAGGACAACATTGTAGCAAACATGGTCAGCATGTACTGCTGCACTTTGGCTATTCCACTGACTAATATGTTTATCACCGACATAAGTCCCACTTTCTCAATGACGCTCTGGAAGGCTGTAGGGGCATGATGAGTGATTCTGCATAATGCCTAAAGCAAAACATTATTATTCTTATTAACCTTATTAATGTATCCCATTACATATGTCATGCTTATTTCTCATGCACAAAGTCACTGACCAGGTATACACAATCTATTTTTAATCCTTTCCAAACACCATTTATGGGTTTATTTATTTATCAAAGTAGAAGGATCACATAAAAAATAATGCACATCCAATGGACACACGCCATGACGTTGTCTGCTTGAAGATCATAGAAGACTATGGTACTTAAAGTTCTAATAATCCTGTACTGTCTGTCCCGTCTCCCCTAATGGCTTCCACTATCCAGTTGGAAGGACGGGACAAGTTTGCAGCCCAAAGCGAGCAGTTGGGGCAAATAATATATGTAGTTGTTCGGAGGTGTAGGGAACTATTTAAGACACTTTGCAATTTTTCCACAGTAGCAACTCTTATGGCCACTAGTCACAGCGATAAAAGGTGTATTATCCAGGCCATCTACTGTTATTTTCATGTCGGGACAGCTGTTCCATTAAGCAGCTGTGTTAGCAAATAATAATGACGACTATATGGTTACAGATCGATGCAGTGAAAGATTACACTTCCCAGTTCTGGTACGGCTGTGTTCCTGCATGGCTATAGGTCAGTATATGAGTGCCACAAAGAATGGAGAGGAGAGGAGTGATCTGAAGAAATTGTTCTATGCTCTCCAAGCTCTTTTGTTAATCTGGGCAAGGTTGGTTCAGCAGTACATTGGTTTAACAAAGGAGATATCAGTTCCACTTTTGTATGTTTAATATTTGGAAATAAAATTCTCCCTGTTTGTGCAGACAAACATCTGCCACCTTTTACATTAATATATCTATATGGTAATCATTACCCTACACACATTACACATTTGCAGTAAAAATACTACTCCTCAAAGTCTATATATATCAAAATGTAAAATGTCTTGGGAGCATGGAGTTGAGCTAATAGGCAGTGCTGAGCTCTGACACACAGAGTAAAACAGAATGGTCTGCGCTCTTTAAAAAGTTAAACCTACAGTATTGTGGCAGAAACTGAAAATTCCAAGAGACCGTTAAATAAAAATAGGCAGTTTTATTCCATCGATCCACATGTATCATATATATAAATCAAATGCACATAATAAAATAATAGCATATTAATAGTATCAGTATAATTTTGATAAGTTGATGCTATTTGAAAACATCACAATGCAAACGTATGTATTAATATTCCACCAGGGAACGTATAAAAATATAAAAAAATAGTTGTGCAGACGGTGAAAGATGTAGTGGGTCAGTCCTTTATATGCCAGACTTTGTCCGGCTTTAGTAGTGTAAGACGCTTCCACAAACAGATTATATCCTTAATTCACTATAGATGTAAAAAGCGTTCCTGGGACAAGTAATGGAGGTTTCACAGTCCATGATTTTTGGAGCAGCAGCAATGTATAAATGAAAAGGAGCAGTTTGGGCTTATATATAGCTCAGCCGCTATTCAGCATGGTGTACTTTGTTATAGACTGACCGGAGCACACTATTACCTGGCTCTCTGCAGCATAAGGCAGTATCTGAATCCAGTCTCCAGCCGTGTATCAGCAGAGGGCTTTATCTGAGTGCATCTAGCACTGCCATTTCACTCATATTGAGGGAGCTTTATCAAAGTTTCTGTCACAATGGGTTAAACTTTTTAAAGAGTGCAGTACCATTTTGTTTTACTTTGTATGTTGGTCCCTTTAATAGCAAGTCTACACAAACTACATAGGTAACTGCAGCTAAAGTAATTTGATCTGTTTCTTCATTAGCGTCTGAACTCTGAAATAAGGAACACAGGGCCTGATTCTGAGCCGGACGCTCTGAAAGAGCGCTCGCTCTGAATCAGGGCGTTTTTTTATTTTTTATTTTGGTGCGGCCTTCGGGCGGCTCGCATAGCTGTGGGTGACCACCCACAGCTATTGCGAGTGGCCGGGTGATGGTCGCGATGGTCTCGACCATCGGGGCTTGCAACGAGACCCTTGCGGTAGGGTCTCGTTCCCGCAAGCCCCAGTGAGCTTCTGTCTCTTAATAGAGCCGGAAGTTCACCACTGACATCACTCGTGATGTCAGTGGGGCCGCCCCCAAACGACAGGCGTTCCATTGGGATCGCCTCCGTTTGGCCAGCCACCCCCCCTGCCGCCTCCAAAATGGTGCGAGCTGTCGATCAAAGTCGACAGCCGCCCCCTTTTAGTGCGAGACCCGGAGCAACAGAGCGCCCGTCGCTAGCCGGGTCTCGAGCATGCGCACATCGGAGCCGGCTCCGGCGTGCGCATGCGCAGTGGCCAAACATCGACTATGCGCTCACGAGCAGGTCTGAATCAGGCCCACAGTTCCTTAAATAGTGTTTAGGTGCTGAGCTCTGTGCAGCACAGGGGGCCCCTTTTTTTTGGTGCCTTTCTAAATATGGTAACCTACCCACTCCTGTACAATGAAAAGCTAGAAAACACATTACTGTTTATAAGGAAGTACTCATTTTAATATGTCCTGGTTGGACAGACAGTATTATATTTCAGATATCACCAGACATAAAACAAAAGTAGGGTGAATCAGCCAGTGAATGAACACTACCAGTGAATGAACATTATCAGGTTTAATACAGTAATCTTACATTTAGTGCATACAAACTTAGATTAGATCTATTGAATATATTTTGTTCATGTAAGTCATATTATTCATTCACTGGACTTGTCTGTTCATTTGCCTCTCCTGTTTTTTTTGTTGTAAAATTCAAACTAGTCCTTCAGTCTTAAAACGCAAAAAATTATTTTAAAAGTATACAAAATAATAATGATGACATATGTCTCAAAATAGTTTTTTATGTTGTATCTTCTACATGCATCATCCCCTTAAATATGAAGATTCCCTTAATCATTCATTCACTGGACGATTCACCCTAGACAATATAAATTTTCTGCATTACAGCAATTCATTTGTTTTAACTTTTTGATACCACAACAGCTACTAGTCAGATGTACAATATGTAAGAGGGTAAATGCACACAGAATATAACAGCTTTGTAATCCTTAGGTACTATACTAGGCTTGCACGCATTTTATAAACACTGATATAATATTTGAAAAAAAGATACTTATGGCATTTCATTATTTTAAAATCAAATAAATTATAAATTAGGCAAAACGTACAAATAATACCTGGCTCCAGCTATACACTAACTAGATTGCCCTTGTGCGCCATCACTTGCTATGTATATAAGCTCTTATTAGTCTAATGCAGTGGTGGGGAACCTTCTTTCTGCAGAGGGCCATTTTGATATTTATAACATTTGTGGGCCCGGTGCAAGCCACGCCCCCTCCATGTGATGTCACACGGGGGGGGGCACAATCGCCGGTGATTACAGCAATGCCTGGAGTATCCTAAGGATGCTCCAGGGAGCTGTAAGGGCAGCGGTGTGACCGTCTGAAGCATCCTAAGGATGCTCCAGGTGGCATTGCTGCATAGAATCTGGCAGCAGGCCATTCTAGGCCCCCTGCTAGCCAAATGAGGCTAGCAGAATAAAGCTCCGAGGGCCAGACCAAATGATTTCGGGGGCCTTATACGGCCCCTGAGCCTGAGGTTCCCCATCCCTGGTCTAATGTCACAAAGCTGGACATGATACATAGACATAAGAAAATAAAATGTAAAAGCATAGAATTTACCTTAAATTCAAAAGCAGTTTCCTACTTGTGTGCCACTGGGCAGGCTGGGCAACTTGTGGATCTCCAGTTGTTGTAGAACTACATGCACCAGCAGACAATGTTGTTCCACAAAAACAGAAGAGCCATATGTCATCTACAGCCTGTACCTCTCAGTAAAATTCTAATGTCATTAAATTAATAATGTTAATCTCAAACTCTACCAAGACATTACAAAAAAAAAATAACGGCTGGAAATTATTTTATTTATGTCATAACATAAAGATAAGATTACAAGCATGTATGTGATGTAAATGTTTTTGCTACAATTTATCTCCTAGTTACATAGGAACTAAAATTATATTGAAATGTTTAGAGCACAAATTCACTGCACAGAAAACTTCAACACTGCTGCATAACCTGGAATCTGGAAAACACACTTTGGGGCACATTCAATGAATGGGGGCTACAAATCATTGTAGCCCCCTGCGTTGTGCTTCTGCACACATTTTCAGCAATTCTTGTAAACAAATCACAGCTTCTTTTTTTCAAAAATGCATCAAATATCATGCAGAGGCACATGGCACAAGGCTGCAATGGGAACTCACATTTAACTGAAGTGTAACATTTCGATCAGTGATGTTTTAAAGGCACTTGGCATTTAAAAAGCAGAATATAGAAATGTCTGTAGCTGGGATGTAGTTAAGAGACCAGCAGCGGAATCCTGGGAAGGGATTTAACATAGGTGTCGAAATACCGACGCCTATGCTTTTTCCGATGCCGGAACGCCGAAGATGCCAGCCCAAACGAAGGTAAGTCCGGGGCACCCTTAGCGTTAGCCGCGCACGGGGGGTGGAGGGTTAGGATTAGGGAGTCTAGCTGGATTAAGGTTAGGTTTGGGGGAAGGAGATTAGGGTTAGGTACCCCTGGGGGGGTTAGGCACCACTAAAAGAGGGTTAGGGGGGGGAAGGGGAGGGTTAGGGTACTTACCTGCCCCAGTCGGGAACTCCTCCTATCGAGAATCTGCTGTCGGGATTTGAACTGGCGGCTAAACATTTCAATCATATTCCCTGTAGCCAGCTGTTGATGTTAAGACAATAAGACATATACTTAAATAGGAATTAATAACTAGGGATGTGCGCCAACCCCCATGTTTTGGTTTTGGATTTATATCTCCCGTGGTTTTGGATCTGGATTGGTTTTGCCAAAACTTTACTTCAGTGTTTTGTTTTTCGGTTCTGGTTTTGGATATGGATTTTTTTCTTAAAAAATCCTAAAAACAGCTAAATTCACATTAAATTGGCCTGTTTTTGTTCCTTCAGTATTATTAACCTCAATTACATTTATTTCCACTCATTTACAGTCAATTTTGACCACCTCACAGCTCACAATATTGTTTTTTTTCATCTAGTTAAGGGGCCAAAAGGTTGCATCCAGCTATCTGGCTGTCACGATACCTAGGCGGAATCACAACTGAGTGATAAATAGCATTGAGGACTGTGCAAAGATGATGGTTGGGATACTTTGAGGATTGAAGAATTGATAGATGATAACTGATACAATCAAGTGAATTGATAGTTGGCGCTGCCACTAGCTGAAGTAAGAATAGTTAATACTTGATAATTGGTGCAGCCACTGGCTGAAGAATTGATAGTTGGCACAGACACTGGCTGAAGTAAGGAGAGTTGATACTTGATAATTGGTGCAGCCACTGGCTGAAGAATTGATAGTTGGCACAGACACTGGCTGAAGTAAGAAGAGTTGATACTTGATAATTGGTGCAGTCACTGGCTTAAGTAAGAAGAGTTGATACTTGATAATTGGTGCAGCCACTGGCTGATGTAAGAAGAGTTGATACTTGATAATTGGTGCAGCCACTGGCAGAAGAATTGATTGTTGATAGTTAATTGTTGATGCAGCCTCCGGGCTGAGTAGTAGTGGAATATAGAGCTATGATTAAGAAGGAACCAGTCCTGCAACAGCCTTGAAGGCTGGAACTATTGGCAAGTTGCGGCCGTTACAGCCTTGAGTGCTGGTGAGGAGTGACGACAGGTGGCCTTTGTGCTGTGAAGCAGGATGTGGCTTTTGGGCCGTGTAGCAGCCTTGAGGGCTGAAAACCCTTGGCTGATTGTCACTGTTGTGCGACTTGTGCCGCTGGGTTGACACAACAAGCAGCAGTTGGTTCAGAATTTGCTTTTTAAAAAAATGAAAGGGGCATGCAGGAGATGCTGTCTGTGGCCATTACAATTTCTGGACATTCATAAACCTGTTACAAGTCGCGGTCACAACTTGTCTCCTTCAGGCAGATTACCCAGTCAGGACGGGGTTACTCCAGTTTCTTCTGTTGCTAGGCAATCAGAACGCCTCAGGTAGTGATGTATCATCCTCAGTGCAGCACGATTGGTCCGTCTTCCTATTTGTACACACTGGACTTTTGCCGCCTCGCCGACTATAGCGTTCCTGTGGGTTCACTTGGCTCAGCGGCATGAGCAGTAACCTGTCAACTCTGCTGGAAGGATCTCTGTCTCCTCGGTGTTGTCCCCCAGCTGCCTCCGGCTCTTGTGGCCTCTCCCACGGCTGCACCATCAACTCCCGCACTGTGCTCCGGCTTCCTAGCTGCACCAGCAGTGATGGCCCTCCAAGCAGAATCAGCATTCTCGGCAGATCAATGGACGCTAATTTGTACACAAACTTGTACACACTAATTTGTACACAAACTTGTACACTAATTTGTACTCAAACTTACGTACTGTCTGTCAGGACTTTGGACGCTAATTTGTACAGTAACTCAGACTCTAATCTATGTACTCTTTATCAGGACATTGTATCTAGTTCAGTGCTCAAGCCTCTATATCAGTTCTCCAAGCCAAATCAATTGTCAAACTCTTCAGCATGGATTCTAAGCTGCAACATCGGCTCTCCAAGCCAAATCAATTATCAAACTCTTCAGCATCGGCTCCAATCCTCACCATCGGCTCTCAAAGCCAGATCAATTGCCAAACTCTTCAGCATCGACTCCAAGCCGCATCATCGGCTCTCATAACCAAATCAATTGTCAAACTCTTCAGCATCGGCTCCAAGCCGCACCACCGGCTCTCAAAGACAACTCAAATATCTTCCCCTTCAGTACGAGCTTCTGGCTGCCTCTACTCTTACAACCATACCACATTCACTACCAACAGCATCTTGAACCAACTTTTGGCAGCATCGATAGTGTACTACCCCCTCTTCTGTATCTATAATCATATCTACTATCCACGATTTAGTCACCATTCCTACGGTTGCTCTCTCCATTGAATCCTTTTGCTCCTCTATGTGAATTACTACTACCTCGAGCTATAAGTTCAGGCGGCCGCCTAAGTACCGGTGAACATATCACAGTTCTAAGGGAACAACGGGCTGTTGTTCCTGGCAGAAGATCTTGCTAGCCTGGTTCTAGACTTTTCACATGGAGTAGGCATTGGATATCGTAACAAAACCATAACATTGAAAATGTCAGGCAGCAATGCCCCAAACAGCACATAATGGAAAGGAAAAAGGTGCAATATGAAATTGTCCTTGGGCCCACCAACCCACCCTTATGTTGTATATATGAAACAGGACATTCACAGTTTAACAAATCAATCACTTCAGCGACAGGGACTGCCACTTGTGGCTGAAAAGATTGGTTCGTTTGGACCCCCCACAAAACAAGCTGCCAATGCGCAGTGGACATTGGTGGCAATGATCCCATACACAAACTGGCTTTACAACATAGGTAAGATCAGATGTCATGATCATCATCATCATCATCCCCATCAGTGTGTACATCCTCTTCTTCACACAATTTTAATTTGTCCCCTCTGGAATCCACCATTTTTACTTAATTGCTGGTAAAGGTCTTCCTAGTGGGATTTGTAATTCATTTTGATGAACATCATCTTTTCCACATTCTGGAGAAGTAACCTTCTACGACGATCACTGTTAAGGTTCCCAACTGCGCTGAAAACTCTTTCAGAGTACACACTGGAGGGTGGGCAACTTAAGTACAGCAAAGCCAATTTGTGTAAGGGACTCCAAATTTCCCTAAAATAGTCACCCACCATTCTCTGAATGGTGACCATATCAGACAGTCATGGTAGACATGTCACTCATTGTAAGCATTTCTTTTCAGACCCAAACAGATGTCATTAGTTTTTGCTAACTTTTAGCTTATTTCCTGGCAGCTGCAGAAACTGCCGCTTGAGCTGACAATATTTTCACCAACAGCTCTTTGCATCTTTTCAAATTTATGTCTGTCGGAAAGAAAGACACAAAGTATGACTTAAACCTAGGATCAAGTATGGTCAACAAAATATAGTGATCTGATTTCAAGAGATTGATGACCCTTGGATTCTGGCGAAACAAGTGAAGGGCTTGATTTACCAGTCCGACATACCTAGTGGAATCACTCCGTTTCAGCTCCTCCTTCAGTTTCTCAAGCTGCTTTTGCAAAAGTCTGATTAGGATTGGTGCTCCTCCATCCGCTGAAGCATATAGACGGTAGAATTCCACCTAGTTACTACCTCTTGCTTCAGCTGATGGCAGGGCGAATTCAACAGTTCTTGCTGGTGCTGCAATCATCAACACACAGTTGCTGAATTTCGAAAATGTCCAGAAATTTTACGGGACACCAAGAGCATCTCCTGCATGCCCCTGTCATTTTTCAAAAAATGTTGCACCACCAAATTAATTGTGTGAGCAAAACATGGGATGTGTTCGAATTCACCCACATGTAATGCTCGCACAATATTGCTGACATTGTCAGAAATCAAAAATCTCGAGGAGAGTCCAAGTGGGGCAAGCCATTTTGCAATGATTTCCCTGAGTTTATCTAAGAGGTTCTCAGCGGTATGCCTCTTAGTGAAACCGGTGATACACAGAGTAGCCTGCCTCTGAATGAGCTGGCATTTGTTAAATGCTGCTGCTGTTTGCACTGTTGGAGGCAATACAACTACCCAGTGGGCTGTCACAGTCATGTAATCTTTAATTTGCCCTGTCCCACTTGTCCACATATCTGTGGTTAAGTGGACAGTAGGCACAACAGCATTTCGGATGACATTAATGTTTTTTTTTAATGTCCTTGTACAGATTGGGAATTGCTATTCTAGAGAAGTGGAATCTAGAAGGGACATGGTATAGGGGACACAGGACCTCCATTAACTGTCTAAAACCCACTGCATTAATGGCGGATCCTGGACGCACATCTAATACCAGCATAGCTGTTATGGCGTCAGTAATCCGCTGTGCAACTGGGTATTTGCTGTCATACTTGTTCACCAATGCAAAGGATTGTGTGACAGTCAATTGTTTGGTTGAACTTGAACTACTAAAAGTAGTCTTCTTCCTGGTACCCTTCTGGTATGAAGATCCACTCATAGCAGCAGCAGGCGTAACACTCAATGATCCTTCTGAGGAACAACGGATAGGAGGAGTCAGTGAATGGCATATTGCCAATTTTTTGTCTCTCTAAAGCTGACTTAGCTTTAGATTTTTTTTTTCTTTAACAGGTTAAAGTTGATTTTTTTAGCTTGACTTTTTGGCCTGACTTAAGCCCTGGTACATCGGCCTTCACAGATGACGATGACAGCCTTGCATCGTCATCATGACTGATGCAGGCAGCTACAAGACTGGTATGTGGATCCTGCTCTCCTGTCATGTGACTGTCCTCCATACTCACTGCGGTCTTACAGCAGTGTCACCAAGCAATTATAGCGCAGCTACAGTGCATCCGGAAAGTATTCACAACGCTTCATTTTTTCCACATTTTGTTATGTTACAGCCTTATTCCAAAATGGAAAAAATTCATTTGTGTCCTCCAAATTCTACACACAATACCCCATAATGACAACGTGTAAAAAGTTTTTTGAGATTTTTGCAAATTTAATTAAAAAAAAAAACACTAAGAAATCACATGTACATAAGTATTCACGGCCTATGCCATGAAGCTCAAAATTGAGCTCAGGTGCATGGTGCATCCTGTTTCCACTGATCATCCTTGAGATGTTCCTACAGCTTAATTGGAGTCCACCTGTGGTAAATTCAGTTGATTGGACATGATTTTGAAAGGCATACACCTGTCTATATAAGGTCCCACACTTTACAGTGCTTGTCAGAGCACAAACCTAGCATGAAGTCCAAGGAATTGTCTGTAGACCTCCGAGACAGGATTGTCTCGAGGCACAAATCTGGAAAATATCTGCTGCTTTGAAGGTCGCAATAAGCACAGTGGCCTCCATCATCCGTACATGGAAGACGTTCGGAACCACCAGGACTCTTCCTAGAGTTGGTCGGCTGTCTAAACTGAGCGATCGGGGGAGAAGGGCCCTAGTCAGGGAGGTGACCAAGAACCCGATGGTCACTCTGTTAGAGCTACAGCATTCCTCTGTGGAGAGAGGAGAACCTTCCAGAAGGACAACCATCTCTGCAGCAATCCACCAATCAGGCCTGTATATTAGAGTGGCCAGATGGAAGCCACTCCTTAGTAAAAAGCACATGGCAGCCCACCTGGAGTTTGCCAAAATGCACCTGAAGGACTCTCTGGTCTGATGAGACAAAGATTGAACTCTTTGGCATGAATGCCAGGCATTATGTTTGGAGGAAACCAGGCACTGCTCATCACCAGGCCAATACCATCCCTACAGTGAAGCATGGTGGTGGCAGCATCATGTTGTGGGTACGTTTTCCAGTGGCAGGAACTGAGAGTCTAGTCAGGATAGAGGGAAAGATGAATGCAGCAATTTACAGAAACATCCTGGATGAAAACCTGCTCCAGAGCGCTCTTGACCTGAGACTGGGGCGACGGTTCATCTTTCAGCAGGACAACGACCCTAAGCACACAGCCAAGATATCAAAGGAGTGGCTTCAGGACAACTCTGTGAATGTCTTTGAGTGGCCCAGCCAGAGCCCAGACTTGAATCCAATTGAAAATCTCTGGAAAACTCTGAAAATGGCTGTGCACTGATGCTTCCCATCCAACCTGATGGAGCTTGAGAGGTGCTGCAAAGAGGAATGGGTAAAACTGCCCAAAGATAGGTGTGCCAAGCTAGTGGCATCATATTTAAAAAGACTTGAGGTTGTAATTGCTGCCAAAGGTGCATCAACAAAGTATTGAGCAAGGTGATTTCTTATTTTCTATTTTTTTATTAAATTTGTAAAAATCGCAAAAAAAAATAACTTTTTCATTGTCATTATGGGGTATTGTGTGTAAGAATTTTGAGGACAAAAATTAATTTATTCCATTTTGGAATAAGGCTGTAACATAACAAAATGTTGAAAAAGTGAAACGTTGTGAATACTTTCCGGATGCACTGTAAATTGCGGCTAATGCACACAACCAACAACACACAAAAAAATTGTTTTTATTTTCACACTGGTGGTGTGGCAGGCTAATACGCGCACACAAAATTTTTGTGTTATGTTTTTTTTACACTGGGATGAAGAAGAGCACCCCTGATGGACACAGCACCCCCTGGACAACACAGCAGAACAGCCAGCCAGCCCCTATGGACAACAGCCAGCCAACCCCTATGGACAGGACAACAGCCAGCACCTATATGGGTTAATATGGACAACAGCCAACCAGCCCCTATGGACAGGACAACCTCAAAACAGCCATCCAGCCCCTATGGATAACAGCCAGCTCCTATGGACTACAGCCAGCCAGCCCCTATGGAGAAGACAACAGCCAGCCCATATATGGTATGGATTATGGACAACAGCCAGCTCCTATGGACAACAGCCAGCCCCTATGGACAGGACAACCTCACAATTATGCACAACGGTAGGGCAGTACTGCTCACAGCTCCCTCTTCACAACCGGAATGAAAACTGGCAGCGATCGCGGGACCTTTATACAATCCAAAATCCGCGAGAATCCGACAGCGGGAAGATAACATTTTGCCACGTTTTGAGATCCGAGTCAGGCGGAAAAACCCGAGCTGACTCAGAACTGCTAAGTTCGGGTGGGTTCGGTTCTCAGGGAACCGAACCCGCTAATCTCTATTAATAACTACAATTTTTTTTTTTACCAAACAAATTATTAGTAAAGTATTTATTAAATATAACTTTGTACATTACTTATTTTTTAGAAAAGATAATTAATAAATCACAAAACAGAAGGGTCATATCTTATTACAACGACTATCTCAAAATGATCAACACAGTTTCTCTATTAAACATGCATACTGTCACAACCTGGCTCTAGAGGTTTCCAGTCTGAAGACTGGGAGCCGGAGGGACTAGGCAATGATGCAGCAGTTGACGAGGAGGAAGTATTCTAGATCTCCTCCTTGGCTAAATCCGGGTGTTGGAGATATCTGACTAGGGTCGCAGAATTTAACTTGATGGTGGTTTTCGACAGTGACCCTTCAAGGCGGGATATGGTCTTAGCTGCACCCAACCAGCAGGTTGCGACCCCCTAGTCAGGGACCCAGGAATTAGCAACTGGAGGAAACAGAGTGGCTCGGGTAACACTAGAAAATAACACTGATGATATCACAGGAGAAGAGTACTGATGGGAATCACTGGTGAATGTCTCTGATGAAATCGCTGAATAGTATCAAAGGAGAATACACTAGAAATGGCATGTAGAGAATACACTGGAGAATAACACGAAGTAAATACACTGGAGAATAACAAGTGAAGGATAAACTGGAAGGGTCACATGTAGTGAATGCACTGGGAGTAATGTGTAGAGAATTCACAAGAGAATGTTATTAAAAACCAGCATATGGATTAAGAACTGCAGTATAATGATGGATCCAATTGTAGGATAAGTACCGGAGTAGAATAAAGGCTGTACTCGGATGACGTACAGAGTACACACACTGGGATCCAGGCGCAGGTGAAGCACTGTAGAAGAATACTTGAAATCAGTACACAGATGATGTACTGAATACACACTCTGGTGATCGAGACGCAGTTAAAGCACTATAGAAGAATACAGTACACAGATGATGCACTGCATACACACTCTGGGGATCCAGATGCAGGTGAATAGCACTGAAGAAAAAACACTAGAAGTCAGCACATGAATAGTGCAGAGTGAACACAGGAGTTCAGCATGCAGACAAGTGCTGAAGTTTATCACTGGAGATCAGCACACTGATTAGTGCTGATGTATATCACTGGAGTTTGGAACACAGGATAACACTGAAGAAAATCACTGGAGGTTGCCACTGGAAATAGTACAGCGTGGAGCAGAAGAGCACACTAGAGATCCATACAATGGAGAAGCACCGAATAGTATCTCAGAATGGAGCCTGGAGCGATGGAATAGCCACAGTCACTAGGAGTAGTGAAGCGAAGTTCAACAGGCAATTTCCTATTACTTGGAGTCCTGCTTTATACCCTTAGGTAGCTGTCCATTGGAGGAGAGAGTCAGCTGAGAGCAGGCAAGGCTACCAGTGGATGAGGGACTAGTCAGGTGATACGGACCAATATGGCTGCACCCATGACTGCAGCCAGGGAACACTCCACAATGGAGCATCACATAGAAGTCATAGCGGACCCCGGGGAAAAAACTCAGCGCGCCACCCACCACTGAACCTGACGTCTGACCATCTAGAAGATCAGGAGAAGCCTGCGCAAATTTGAGTAGTGGACGATCCCAGGCCGCATTCCTGACACACAATGGTTATATTCTGGTTGTGACCTGCTACATCTTGTGATATTCTCTATTCTGCTAGTTTAGTCACATGAATAAAACTACTGTGTGGACCACACGTATTTAACAAATACATAAGATAACAAGATCTCTCATTGTGTAAATGTATTCAACTCGTAAATATGCGTATAATCAATAGTATGGCCTTGGTACGGATTATTTTTCCACACAGTCTCCATACGTGTATTAGCATTTGTTACAACTGTACATCAAGGCATCTTTCTCGGCATAGAAGAAATCAGTGTCAAGCGCCTGAAGCCAGGATATGACGACTTGTTGAACTTAACCGACGGTTGTGAATCGCCTTCCACCCAGGTGCTTCTGCAATGGCCCAAAGAGATGGAAAACACTCAGTGCCAGGTCAGAGCTGTAGGGAGGATGCTACAGTACCTCCCTATAGTAGCACTGTAACAACGCACACGTGCAGTTATCGAAGAGTGGTCTGGCGTTATCAAGCAGCAATATGACACCAGTTCGCAGCAACCCAGCTCGTTTTCCACTAATTGGAATCATTGTGTCACAATTGTGGACAGCATTCACAGTACCTACCTTGGATAGGAACTCAACAGGAAGCATGCCCTTGTGGTCTCAAAACACAGTCACCATGACCTTCTTTGCTAATGGAGTTTATTTGAATTTCTGTGAAGGTGGGAACGATGCGTGTTTCCATGTCATGGATGCTTGCTTAGTCTCTGGTGTCACATGATGCACCCACGTATCATAGTCTGTAACAATATGCTGCATTAAACTGCTCTCCCTCCTCATGGTACCGCGTCAGGTTCACGAGAGACAATCCCATCCTATTGGTTTTGAGAACTTCTGTGAGTTGCTTCATAAACACATTTTCCTGTACCCCAGTTGTTCATGAACGATGTTGTACACAGTACCCACTGAGATGTTCAGTTTGTCAGCAGTATCACTAACTTGAATGCATCTGACCTCCTGAATCAGACCTTCAATGCGGCATAAATTGTCATCTGTGGTGGACGTGCTTGGCCAGCCGGATTGCTGCCCATCTTTAAATGTCTGTCTTGCCATTGTCAAAGGCAGTGTAGCAAACCCAAACCTGTTTCTGTGACATGACGTACACCTCCATAAGTTGGTGATGAATTTCAGCTGCTGATGTGCCCTTTAGATGCAAAAATCTGATCACAATAAGCACCTCAATGTTTGACCATGTCTCCGCCATCTTACAACTGATGTTGGTACAGTATGACTAATGGCTGTGAGGGGAAGCAGTGGTCTACATGCTCTGGACTGCCAGGAAATTAGAATGAAATAGAAAACATTACACATGTGAGAGGTTTTGTTGCCTTAATTATTGAACCATCCTCATATCTGTAATAATATCTCAGGAGTAATATTAATAAATGCTATATAGAAGCTTACTGATTGCTATGTGAAACTTCTCCACCTTTTAGCAGTCTTGATACATTACCCCCTATAACATTATGTAGGAAACTTTCACATAGAATTAAGGTAACATTTCTTTTGGTTTTAACTACTGTATTTACTAGGGGTACGTTAATTTAAGAAGATTTTATGTTTTTGGCCAAAAAGTTCTTTTAGGCTGACAATTGTTTTAGTATTTCATTATATTTAATTTCTTGATAAAGCTCCCTGAAGAAAGCGAAACCAGTCAACAAAAGGATAATAGTGCCCACAGACTGCATCCAGGCAATCCAGATATACCTGCTCTGTCACATTGTGTGGTCCTGTACTATTTGGAGGACTTTATTTTTACCAAAGTCCATCAGTGTGCATACAGTATCAAGTGGCTATTACCGGCTGTGATCCCCACGGGGAGGACCCAGTGCGATCAGTGCTGGGAGGAGAGCCATACAGCGGAGACGCACTGCCGCCATCCTCCACAAGTTAGACGGGGAGGCAGACACTAATATTGAGTGAAAGCATTTCCTCTGGATCCCGTACACGTAAAGCTAAAGGAATCCCAATTTGTGCTTTTCAGCTTGCTGGTGAGCATTGCATAATATATGTACGCAACTAAACTATACAGGAGACCTGACTAATTTAATTTCATTAGTGAGGATTTATACTCAAGTTACCTGGTTTCATATTTTACATCGTTTTATACAAGGACCGATTTAAGTCCAAGGGACACTATTTTATGAATGTAGGTTTTATTATGTGGTTGATCTGTTATATCTCATTTGTGTCAAAATTGCTAATTTTGAATACGTATATTAAATTTGTTATATTTTACTAAGTGAAGCCTTGTCTAAATATTTTGTTTCAAAGACAAGTGGTTATTACCATGTAGTAAATTTTATTAAGCTTCACTCTGAAGCGCAATCCAACAATCTTTTGGGTCTATTTGGTTTTGTAGGAAACTTTCACATAGAATTAAAGTAACATTTCTTTTGGTTTTAACTACTGTATTTACTAGGGGTACGTTAATTTAAGAAAATTTTATGTTTTTGTCCAAAAAGTCCTCTTAGGCTAACAATTGTTTTGATATTTTTACATTTTAGTCAGAATATTTATGTTATGTTATCTGACGTGCCTAATCAGTCTTATGGTGCGTACACACTGGGCGATTAAAGTGGACGACTGAACGATAACGATATCGTTATCGTTCAGTCGTCCACTTTATCGTCCATTGTTAATATAAAAAAGAAGAACGATAACGACGACGCGCGTTCCCGCGGGTCGTTCGTCATCATCGTTCATCGGTTTAACATGCAGGCCAACCTGACGATGTCGTCAGGATGCTGCATGTTATGGAATGGGGGAGAGAGCACGGCGCTGAACGACATCGTTAATGATATCGTTCAGCGGGTGTGCTCAATGTCATGAACGTCACTGAGCACAGCCTGCCGGGGACACACTAGACGATATCGCTCAGGGAGCATATCGTCTAGCGTGTACGCACCATTAGAAACCTCTGTAAGTGTAAAACCACAGCCCATTGTTTTCACGTACATTCTTATACTGTCCATGTAATAGCTTCAATATAACAAGTTCGTATTTATTCAAATTAAAATAGTATCTTACGGAAGATGATTGAGTAATATTAATGCTATGCTGCACTGCTTTGTGTCCCTCACTTTTACAGAGCTGTAAATGGAGGTTGAGTGGTGAAGGGAATGTATACAATTAATGATAGCTGTGTGTAGGAGGGAATGAAAAGTAACATGTAAAGTATAAAATAATATATATAAGGAATTGTACATGCAGTACAATGGCGTAGTGGTTAGCATCACCACATCACAGCACAGAAGCATGAGATCAATTCTCAGCCAAGGCTCTATATGGGAATCGGTATGATTCCTGGCAGCGCCTGGCCGACCACAGCACAGTTCCCGGCAGCGGAAGCCCGACAGCGCTGGAAATCCCGATCATCGATAGATAAGTATTGACTAACCTAACCCCCTAACCCTCCTTAGGGGTGCCTAACCTCCCTCCCCCGCTGCCTAACCCTAAGTCCCCCCCGGGGGTGCCTAACCCTAACCCTCCCTCCCCCTAGCCCAGCCCTAACCCTTCCGGGGGGGTGCCTAACCCTAAGTCCCCCCCGGGTGCCCTAAACCTAAAACTCCCCCCCCACGGCTGTCCGCTCGCGGCACCCGGCATCCCTTCGATCGAGATGCCAGGCGCCGGTCTACGAACGGCGGAGAAATGTCAGGAGTCTACATCTAGACGCCCGGCATTTCACCCTCGCCAGGATATGACAGTCGGGAAGCCAGCTGCCGGTATTAAGGCAGCCGGCTTCCCGATTGTATACCTCTATATGTGTGCATTGCTTTCCTCCAGGTTCTCCAGATTCCTCCCAAAAACGTACTGCTTAGTTAATTGGCTTCCTCAAAATACATTAACCCTCACATATGTGTGTCCATGTGGTAGGACATTTAGGGCAAAATGTACTAAGCTGCGGTTTGACGGCGGGTTCTATTCTATTCTAAACCCTGGCGGTTTGGTGGCGGGTTCTATACTGTTCTAAACCCCGGGGGTTTGGTGGCGGTTTTGCAGCAGTTTCTAAATGACAGCCCTGTTCTATTCTATTCTAAAATGTGTTTTGGTGGCAGTTTTGCAGTGGTTTTGGTCTTAGTAAATCTGCAGATAGCAAAACCGCCACCAAACCACAGTCAAAACACATTTTAGAATAGAATATAACACGGCTGTCATTTAGAAACCGCTGCAAAACCGCCACCAAACCCCCGGGGTTTAGAACAGAATAGAACCCGCCACCAAACTGCCGGGGTTTAGAACAGAATACAAACCGGCGCTTAGTAAATTTTGCCCAAAGATTGAAAGCTCTGCTGGGGTAGAGGCTGATATGATGACTAAACATGCTCTGAAAAGCGATGCAGATTATAAGCAAAATTTACTAAGCGGCGGTTTGACGGTGGGTTCTATTCTATTCATTTTTTTCTTTTTTTATTGAAGCATGACACAATGATACAAGTGTAATAGAGGCATATCAAAGAGTAAGCATGGGTACAAAATTGGTATTACAAGTGAGTGATGTGCATACGATATCATATAGAGAAAATAAGGATGTATCCATACGAGAGCACAGAGGAGGAAAGTTACAGAACTCAAAGAAAGTCACAGATTGTTGGGCAGCAGTATCAATGAGATATATCTAAAGTAAGCCTTGGGAGTATTGTTTTTGTTCCAGGAATCCAAAAAGTTCACTGTTACAGGCCAAGGAGTATTGTCAACACCCAGGCCACAAGGACAGAAGTGAACCACATTGTCAAATTGGGGAACCTGCCTGTCAGCTACTAAATCCAAAACAAAAGAATAATCTTCCTTATCTAAATTAAGAAAAGCAACATACGGGATAGGTGACCTAGTAGAATTAGTGCCAGCATTCTCCGGACGAGGAATGGGTATCAAAGCAACAGGTTCAGAGTTGAGACTAATTGGGGCTGGCTCATACATCACTCTGCAATTGGGACAGGTGTTTGTGCATGCAAAGGACTCGGGTCATTGTAGAAAAGAGAAAATAAGCTATTAAACTTGTTATCTGGGTAAGGAATTAGAATCTTCAACAACTCCGTTGCTAAATCAGTAGCCAAAGTTGTAACATCAAATCCTGAATCCTGAATCTCCACTGTTGGTGAAACAGGAAGGATAGAAAGTGAAGAGGAGCACTCTCCCAATTGAAAAATCCTGTGAGCAAACATGATACAGGAAACAGCGTACCTCGTTGAGAGACGAAAACCCAGCAAATCTTAGTTGTGGAGCAAGGTTAAACTATGGGGTTAACTAACACTAATAGTAACTAGGGGTATGCACCGGCCACAATTCGTGTTTTGTGTTTTGGTTTTGGATCTGGATCTTTCTTCGTGTTTTGGATCTGGATTGGTTTTGCCAAAACCACCCTTCCGTGTTTCGAGTTCTGGGTTTTGTGTTTTGGATCTGTATTTTTTTTAAAAAAAGCATAAAAACAGCTAAAATCACAGAATTCGTGGGTTTTTCTGCTCCTATGCTATTATTAACCTCAATAACCTCAATTTCCACTCATTTCCAGTCTATTCTGAACACCTCACAATAGTGTTTTTATGTCCAAAAGGTTGCACCAAGGTAGCTGGATGACTATGCTAAGCGAAACGAGTGGGCGGCACAAACACGTGGCCCATCTAGGAGTGACACTGCAGTGGCAGACAGGATGGCAGGTTGAAAAACTAGGCCCCAAACAGTACATAATGCAAAGAAAAAAAAGAGGTGCAAGATGGAATTGTCCTTGGGCCCTCCTACCCACCCTTATGTTGAATAAACAGGACATGCACACTTTAACATACCAATCATTTCAGCGACAGGGTCTGCCACACGACTGTGGCTGAAATGATTGGTTCGATTGGGCCCCCACAAAACAAGCTGGCAATTAATCTGTCCCTGCACAAACTGGCTCTACGGAGGCAAGATGTCGTCCTCATCCTCCTCATCCACCGATTCCTCACCCTCTTCAGTGTTGTGTACATCGTCATCCTCACATCCTCACCACATTTTTCAGGACAATGAGAACACTTTTTCTGACGTTTCTGTACAGTCTCTGTATCGCCTGCCAAGTTAAGTGGAATCTAGACGGGATTTGGAACCGGGAACACACTACCTCCATCAATTGTCTAAATCCCACTGCACTAATGGCGGATACCGGACGCACGTCTAACACCAACATAGCTGTCATGGCCTCAGTTATACGTTTTGCTTCAGGATGACTGCTGTCGTACTTCATCCTCCTCGCTAAGTACTCGTGGAGGGTCAATTGTTTAGTAAAAGTAGTGGTGTTCCTACTTCCTCTCTGGGATGATGAACGACTCCCAGCAGCAGCAACAGCGGCAGCAGTAGGCGTAGCAATGCAGGATCCTCTGGAGGAATCCCGGATAGGAGAGTCAGTCATGCCAGTGACATGGCCTGCAGGACTACTTCCGATCCTGACTAAGGAGGAAATTGACGAGGAGGGAGTTGACGGTGTGGTTTGCAGGCGCTAGGATACAACAGGACAACAGGATTTAGGTGTCCCTGGAATGCTTACGGTCTTAGCCAAAGTTTCTGAACTTGACAGTAACTTTTTATGAACGCGCTGCAGGTGCCGTATAAGGGAGGATCGTCCTAGGTGGTTAAAGTCCCTACCCCTACTTATTTCACCTTTACATATGGTACATATGGCAAGGCAGTTGTTGTCCGGATTTGGATAGAAATATTGCCAGACCAAAGAGGTGGAATGTTTGATTTTTTGCCCAGGCATGACCGTGATGGGCTTTTTCATCCCACGGACAACTGTCTCCCCCGAAGCCTGATTTAAACAAACCACATCACCATCAGAATCCTCCTTGCCAACTTCCTCCTCAGCGCCACCTACACCAGTATCCTCATCCTGTTGTACTACAACAGTGACATCTTCAATTTGCATATCAGCAAGTGGACTGTTGGTGCTCCTTTCAGCACTTGCAGGGGGTGTGCAAATGGTGGAAAGACCCACCTCTTCCCGTCCAGTGCTGGGAAGGTCAGGCATCGCAACCGCCACCACACTTGGACTCTCCATGGGGGATTTGTGATATCTTCTTAGAACGCACAGTTCTTCACTGTGCTTTTGCCAGCTTAACTCGTTTGATTTTTTTTAGCGGGAGGAGGGCTTCCATCGTCATGTGAAGCTGAACCACTAGTCATGAACATAGGGAAAGACCTTAGCCGTTCCTTGCCACTCTGTGTCGTAAATGGCATATTGGCAAGTTTACGTTTCTCCTCAGATGATTTAAATGTTTTTTTTAAGGTCATTTTCCTGAACTTTGTCATTTGGGATTGGATGTGCCCTCTACTATGACATTGGGCATTGGCCTTGGCAGACGACGTTGATGGCATGTTATCGTCTATGTCATGACTAGTGGCAGCAGCTTCAGCACTAGGAGGAAGTGGTTATTGATCTTTTTATGTTTATCGGAGAAAGTTTGGTCCTCCATTTATGTTATATTGATATATACGTGCGTCTAATGCACACACAAACACAGAAAATATTTTTTTCTTTTTGTTGGAGACTAGTGCACTTTGTGGGTTACACGCCCTTTAACAAATGAGCCAGCCGGCTCTTTACTTATGGAACACAGGCGCACACTTGGCGCTGCTGCTTTGAGGATGCACGTACAGTGCAAACAATTCACAAACACAGAAGAAAATATTTTATTTTTGTTGGAGTGCACTTTGGGGGTTACACCACCCTTTAACAGACAGACGCACGCTTGTTGCTGCTGCTTTGAGGATGCAGAAGCGGCTATAGCCCACACAATTCACAAAGGCAGAAAAAAAAAAGGAGACTTTTTTATTTTTTGTGGAGCGCACTTTGAGGGTTACACCACCCTTTAACGGACAAGCCAGCCGGCCCTTTACTTATGGGACACAGGCGCACGCTTGGCGCTGCTCCTTTGTTGATGCACGTGCAGCCACAGTGCACACAATTCACAAACACAGAGAATATTTTTTTATTTTGTTTGGAGTGCACTTTGGGGGTTACAGCACCCTTTAACGGACAAGCCAGCCAGCCCTTTACTTATGACACAGGCGCACGCTTGGCACTACTTTGTTGATGCACGTGCGGCTACTGTGCACACAATTCACAAACACTGAAAAAATATTTATTTTTTTTGCACTTGGGGGGAGCACCCCTGATGGACAGAGCACCCCCTGGACAACACTACAGCACCCCTTTAGGACTGGGACACTGCACAGGACTTTGGAGTGGACACAGCCCCAATGGACAACTGACTGCACAACACAGTCCAGCCAGCCCCTATGGACTTTGGAGGATTGGACACAGCCCCTATGGACAACAGCAGCACAGCGCAGCACAACACTACACTGCACTGCACTACACAGCCCAGCCAGCCCTAACTCCCACCCTCTCTCTTCACTGTCCACAGCCGAGTGAGAAAATGGCGCCGACGCAGGTACCTTATATAGAATCTAAAACCCGCGAGACCCGGAAGGCGGGATGATGACGTTTTGCCTCGATTTCAGATCTGAGTCAGGCTCGACTTTTCCCGCCTGACTCGGATCTGAAATCGAGGCAAAACGTCATCGGCCTCGGATCGGGGGGGTTCGGATTTCAGAAATCCGAACCAGCTCACCCCTAATAGTAACACAGATACACTGTTGAGATGACAACACTAGGAAATAAATTTGCAAGTATCGAGTGTATGAAATAATGCACTGTAGGGTTCTATTCTATTCTAAACCCCGGCGGTTTGGTGGCGGGTTCTATTATGTTCTAAACTCCTGGGGTTTGGTGGCGGTTTTGCAGCAGTTTCTAAATGACAGCCCTGTTCTATTCTATTATGTGTTTTGATGGCAGTTTTGCAGAGGTTTTGGCCTTAGTAAACCTGCAGATAGCAAAAGCGCCGCTAAATCACAGTCAAAACACATTTTAGAATATAATAGAACAGAGCTGTCATTTAGAAACCGCTGCAAAACCGCCACCAAACACCCGGGGTTTAGAACAGAATAGAATCCGCCACCAAACCGCTAGGGTTTAGAACAGAATAGAAATTGCCGTAAAACCGCCGCTTAGTAAATTTTGCCCTATGTATGTACTAAAGAAAAACTGGTAATAATAAAAATAAATGAAATAATTATGGTAAATTGCAAACAATTTGGAAGGAAAAGAACCACAGCTATTTCCATGCATGGCATTTTTAGATTTTTTTTGTAGCCTAATTAAAAGAATATTCAACAATAGGTCATTAAACGTAGACATGTAATCAATTTTCTCACACATTTTTAGCAATTAGTTACACTTCGGTAGACACAATATCTACAGTATGTGCTGAAGCTCTCCTCTGCAGATACCGAAGCATATTAGACCTCTGTGAACACAAGCAGCATATAAATGCCCCTGGTACTCTACCCTCCTTACAGTATTACAATTGGCAGTTCCTGTGCTAGTGCTGGAGAGTAAAACTGCCTTTCTTGAAGTAAAAAATCTGCTTGCCAGGGTGCTCCAGAGAAGAGACAGCTGGAGGGGGGAAGTCTGAACACTGAATCAGTTGCTGAATACTATATTATGTATTTGATAATGACATATCACTACTGACAGAAAGTAGAACGTAGTTCAGTTTGATGCCTATAGGCATGTGTGGGAGGAAACCCCGTCTACAGAAAACAAAATGTACAGGGCCAATAACATAAGGTAACATACCGATATAGCCGTTATCCTAAGAGAATCTACGGTTGAGTGGGTAAAAAGATACCACAGAGCAGGTCCGATCTCTCCTGTAATGAATCCTTGGACATGTGAAGTTATTGTTGTGCAGACATTTTCAATAATTTTTGCAGTCATATGATGAATGACAGGTTCTTCCTAAAAAGAAAAAAATAAATAAACTAAATAAATTACTTCAAACATAATTTACTTTTATCACAACTTCTTCATCTTTATACAACAGGTCCAGATTTCCAGTAGCCCACGAGCCATCTGTCTATTTTATCTCACCACAACAGTTGAGTGTGGGATTTGCTATTACACAGTCAAGCTTTGTTGCAAGTAATATAATTTTTTTTGAACAACTCAGATGGTATGCACATTTTTCTAACATTAATAAAGTTTATTTTAATTTACTTTTATATCACATTATAGTGATTTATTATATTTAATATAAAATAAGACCTCATTCTCCAGCCAACCCTTAACAGAATGTAGGTAGGTTTACAAGGTTTTTATTTAATTTTTTTATCCTTTTTTTTTTTTATTCTATTCCTGACTGTTTCCTATTGATTCACCTCTCCGCCAGCTTAGAAGTGTTTCTGTGTACTAACAGGATGGCATTTGCTCTGTGACATAATAATTGCAGGGCTTTTGTGAAGTGAAATTGAAATGCAAATATTTTGATGTGCTGTTGATCCTGATGTTGAAGTACAATGAGAGGTCTAAAAAGGATATGAAAATATTATGCATGAGCAATGTACAGTATTCATGCCAATGGGTGCTCTAGGAAAAAGAAATACACATCCAAAATGTATTGGATTATGGCCCTCATTCAGAGCCGTACGCTCTGAGCAGAGCGCACGCTCTGAATGAGGGCCGGGCTCCATTTTCATGGAGCGTCCTCCTGGACGCTCGTATAGCTGTGGGTCACCACCCACAGGCTATACGAGCGTGCTTTGTGATGGCCGCGATGGTCGAGACCATCGCGACCATCGAAATTGCGAGCCGGAGCCTGCGGTTGAGGGTTTCAACCGCAAGCTCCGGAGTGATTTTGGCTCTATCAGAGCCAAAATCACTCCCACTGACATCACTAGTGATGTCAGTGGGCCGGCTTCTGACGGGAGGCGTTCCCGTGGGAACGCCCCCGTCAGGGAGGCACGCCCCCGGCATGCCCATCAAAGGGGGCGTGCTGTCAATCAACATTGACAGCACGCCCCCTTTGATCGGACACAACGAGCGAAGGACTTTCCTTCGCTCGTCGCGTCTGGCGCATGCGCACGACGGAGCTCCCTCCGTCGTGCGCATGCTCAGTGCATAACATCGACCCACTTGCGAGCGGACAGCCGCTCGCGAGTGGGTCTGAATCAGGCCCTATGTTTTTTATTCTGTATATATGGATTTAATTTCTCATGTTAAAATGGTTAATAATAAAATGATCATGCATCAATGTGAATTATACTTGTCTACTCTCCCGGAACGCAGAAGGCTTGAGATTTTTCAGGTAGTCCCCCGCACCCCGGAAGAGTAGGTACTCCTCCCACATCCCATCCACTTCCTAGTGAAGTTGTCAGAATGGGGAGAATAATACCAGGAATATGTGGCCCACACCCCCATCACCGCCCACCTGCATCTCCTCTCCAGGCTTCTCCTGTAATGGAAACTACAAAAGTAAGCAAGTATGATGTGAATACTTTAAAGGACAAAATTATTAAAATTATGTAGAATGAATGGAGCACTGGTAGCCCATGTTCTGAACAAGATGGTAGCATCACTCTGTGTGAGATGAGATGCCATTTGTGTCCAAATGAAAAATGGCCAGTCAAAGTTAATAAATTGCAGCCAAGACATTCACTTTAATTACATCAAAGGGAGTTACATCACTCAATGTTTGAAAGTAAACTTTTTCTTGCTATATATCCAACAAATATTTCCAAAAACATCCAGCCTAGTTGGTAGAAGCTTTTACTTCTAGGTCGCACCTATTGAAAATATATAGTTGCTACACAAATGAGCAACACTAAAGGCCCCCATACATCCAAGATTGATTGCAGCAATCGTGCAATTTGCAATCGATTGAAAAAGGGAAAGATTTTTATACACAATCGATTGCAAATTGCACGATTGCTGCAATCAATCTGAGATGTATGGGGGCCTTGATTTATAGCATGTATTTCTTAAGCCAGGTGTGATACGTATTGTGAAATTTCAAAGATTATAAAAAGTGTAATCAAATAATCAGTGAAAATTACCACTAACAGTGAAATATGTCAGTGTGAGTGGCACATCCCCTAATTGTTCATATGTTCAAGTCAGATGTCTCATTTGCAATAACCCAGTTGAACATCCCCCCTGTGCATAGGCTTCTTGCTTCATTCCCAAGGTAGCAACAAGTAACAAGCTTCGCACACACCAATTATTTCAACAGTATCTCCCATGCAAGATCATAAAACAATAGAAAAATGTATTGAAACATACATCAGTAAAAAAAAAGGTACTTCTCATTGAGGTAATTATTTTCAATCTGCTCAGTCCTGTTTTGATTCAGCAGCAGTAGTCATCTCATAGCATGTCGTGAACCACGATTGCTGGAAATGATAAGTTCCACAAGATTTGGGCTCCATGGCTGTATGCTAAGCTGCCTCATCTAAATTCCCCTACCTTTCCAATTGTGGGTGTATATATGGTACATCATCTCCATCTCTTGTGCTACTTTGGCATCCATTCACAGGATAGCCATAACCGATGCCTGACTCTTTTTTGTACTTGACCACCTAAGTGACCAACACCCCCCCGAATCTTCCATCTCCTACCCTTTATATTTTTGTAATCCAGTTATATTGCTATGTTATTTTATGTAGTTACAAGTAACTACAAGTAACTGTTACAGCCGCTGACACTGTAACATAGGCCCTCATTCAGACCCGCTCGCAAGTGCTATGCGCTCACAAACGGGTCGATGGTGGGGCACTGGCACGCGCCACATGCGCAAGCCCCGGAGCGAGAGAGAAATTGTCTTGCTTCGGGGCTCGCTACATACGGGGCGGCTGTCGTAGTTGATCGACAGCTCGCCTCGTTTTGTAGGCGGGGAGGGGGGGGGACTGTCCAAACGGAGGCGTTCCCGAAGGAACGCCTGCCATTTGGGGGTGACCCTACTGACATGGGTGATGTCAGTAGTGAGCTTCCGGCTCTATTAGAGCCAAAAGCTCACTGGGGCTTGCAGCAGACGAGACCCTACCACAAGGGTCTCGTCGCAAGCCCCGATGGTCGCGATGGTCAAGACCATCGCGACCATCACCTGGCCACTCACTAAAGCTTGGGTGGTCACGCACAGCTTAGCGAGCGGCCAGGAGGCTGGCTTTAAAAAAAAAAGCGTTCGCCCTCATTCAGAGCGAGCGCTCGCTTTTTGCAAGCGGCTCTGAATGAGGGCCATAGTGTTTAGCATGCAGATACACCATCAGTTGCTCACAGAATATAGCATGCCACATAGCATAAGCAGTTTCTGCTGATTAAAATGATAACTATTTGCATAGTTTTGCGAATAAGCCGCATTTGAAGGTAAAAAGTCGCACAAAAAGATGCTCGGCGCTACTAAGTCACACCACGGCATGGCGCGACCTGAAGGGCTGTTTAGCACACAAGGAGGCTAGATGTATGAGGACACATCGGTAGGACACACTGGCAGCTTCTGCTGATTAAAATGATATGTGGCATGCCTATATTCTGTGTGCAACTGCGGGAGTATCTGCATGCGAAACGCTACATTACAGTGTAACATGAGCTGATCCTGTAATGTAGCTTTCGCATGCAACATCCATTATGCCTGGCACTCCACTAATAATCAATGTGCATCTTGTCTATGATCCCTGTAATGGAAGCACCTTGTTCCCAAAAGTTTACACCAGATCAAAGATGTTTTCCTTCGATCAACTTTCACCGGAAATGGAGGAGTCATGCCCTGGGAGCCAAGTTTTGAACCACCCGGACCTTGATGAAGTATTGGAGACTGCCTCTCTGTCCCTACAGTCCTTTTTATTCACTGTATATTGTGACTGTTTATATTAACTTATTATACAAATCGAAAGTAAAACCTGGAATCCCGGAAGTTGACTGCTGAAAACTAGAAATAAAGTTATATCGATAATGGGATATTCCGTATTTTGAAATAATTGCATATCATGAAATATCTTGGGAATGGGACCCAATATACACACAGAACGCATTTATGTGTTAGATACACTTTATACACACAGCCTGCATGTAATTTTATACAATATTTTCAATAATTTTGCGGCTCAAGCAAAGTTTGTGTACAGAAATTAAATTCATTTATGTTTCATATACACCTCATACACACAGCCCGAATTTAATTTTATACAATATTTTTAAATAATTTGTGCCTTAGACAAAGTTTGTGTACATTAAACCATCAAAATTCTATCTCAGTCATGCCAAAATAATTCCGTATTTCGGAATATTCCATTTTCTGAATATTTGGATATGGGAGGCTCAACTGTATTATCATGAAGCATAGGGGCCTCCAGAACAGAGACGCCTTGCCGTGGTTGGTGGCTTACAATATGTTTGAAAATCTATGCGACTGAGATCTCAGTTATCGTGAAGTATGTAAATCACTTTTGCTGGCCAATATGTAGTGTGCAGGGGAATCCCTTACATTAATCTGCCACATACTAAACCTACAATTTCTACACGATTAAATGTATATGCTGTACTTCTCTCTCTCCCTATCCCAGATCGCCCTAAACACACCTACAAATTGTTCTGCCATATCATGAGTACTGCTACATGTCAAATTGCTTCCTCCTGGAAAAAAACTATAGCCCTTACCATCACTTTGATGTTCCACAGGGTATGGTAGATAAATCAAATAGAATACATCACAATTCTGAGGAACTCCTCCACTACCTTCCATAAAGTGTAGTTCCTGTGGACCAAGCTCTCCTACTCTACTTGAACTTTAACTTGCTTGAGATTAATGCCGCGTATCCACTAGAGGATTTAAATGAGAGATCGAACGATTATGACATCGTATTCGTTCAATCGCTCATTAATCGCGCACTATAATGTCGTAAACGACCAGCGATGCGCTCTCCCCCTGGTCGTTTCCGACATCAATCATCGCCTGAACATGCAGGTCAATCTGCCGATAACGACAGATTGGGCATGTTCGGGGATATCGGAGGGTGCCTACACTGAACAACATATCAGTGTAGGTAGTGCACATTATGAGAAACGACTGTAGAGATTAAAATGTTGTAATCGTACTGTCGTTCCTCTATCTGCTAGTGGATATGCACCTTAATAAAACTGGAAAAAAATTAGCTCCACCAACACCTTCCGGATCTTCACTGATTTGTTTTGTCTACCTGCACAGTCAATGCCCTGGCTACATACAGTCTATCCTTTATACGGCTAGTTACAACTTAGAGGAAAAGTTAAATAAAAAAAATATGAAATCATGAGCTACATTGAGATTTGAGGATCCATACAATTATTCTGGAAAATATAGTACTCAGTTTTCCATGGCCTTCGCTACATAAATGGAATGGTCTGAACAGCAGACAAATATAGAAAATATAGATAAATATAGAAAAGACTTTTAACATAATACAATATCTCTGCTGTCACTTGAATCAAGTGTATTTTATTGGTTTTCAGTAAAAAACAGAAAACAGACAAAATAAAACAAAAAACAGGAGACAAAAACTGTGCAAAATTAGAATACCATTCACATGGACACAAAATGGGCAATGAAAAGAATCACAGTAACATATATAAAAGAACATAACATAAGTGTGGTTATCTAGCAGCATATACATATGTGTAAATTGGAATGTAGTCAGCATCCCAGCGTGCGGGATGCCGACGGTCTAAATACCGGCGTTGGGATCCCAGCACCAGTATCACGACCGCTGGCATCCCGAAAGTAAGTATTGAGGGTTAGGGGAAAGTTAAGTTTAGGCACTAGGGGGAGGGTTAGAGTTAGGCATTAAGTGGGGAGGGTTAGGTTTAGGGTGCAGGGAGGAGGTTAGGTTTAGGCACCGGGGAGGGAGAGTTAGGGTTAGGGTGCGGGGAGGTTAGGTTTAGGCACTAGGAGGGGAGGTTAAGGTTAGGCAATGGGGAGGGAGGGTTAGGGTAGGGATTAGGTTTAGTTGTATTATACTTATCTACCGCTGTCGGGATCTTCACTGTCAAATGCCGCTGTCGGTGACCGGCGTCATCTCGACCGCCGGTGTCTCATACCCAACCCGTGCAAATCATAGTATTGAACAATATATTAAAGCAGTGGGGCAGCAAAATAATATAATACCATATAGTGTCATGGCAGCCCCCAGAATCAACCAGTATCAAGTGGTGACAAGGTACTATCCGTTTGACCATAGTGAGATATCTACCATGGTGACCAAAGTTTGTAAAATTTGGACAAAGTTACTCTAGCTGTATACAAAAATAGTTTGTGGTTAACAGTATCATTGACTAAGGAGACCCGGCTGTGAAAAAGAGGAGGATCAACTACCAGTCATGTCCATGCTACAGTAACCTTGGCCAACATTTCCTCAAAAAATTACATATAAGTGGCTCAAGGGAAGGCAAAGCAGGTAGAGTAGTACAGACACAGAGCCTGATTCATTAAGGATCACTATTGCGATCGCAGCTCCATAATCGCACACAGATCTGCTGCAAATTTATGCTAGTGAATGCTATCGCAATGTTGTCACACTGCCAGCATAGACGCCCACTGCCTCCCAATACTGCTATTTCACATCAATAATACCTTTAAATATACAGTATTGCACAGGCAAAAGGAAAAAGAAAATTTCCTTTTTGGGGCACTCTTTGTAAAGATTCAATGATCTGATTATAAGTATATAAAAAAATTACTTTTATTAGATACCTGCTATAAAAATATTACGTGATGTGCAAGATATATGTATATCACGATTGGTGCCAGATGGCAAATGTTCAATAATAGGCGAAAATATATAAAATAAGGAAGTATTGACCTTGAAATAATAGGGTACTTCCTATCAATTCCGGTTACAAATTACGACTCTATGAAATTGTGGACTATAAACATTAATGACTGAGGTTAGAGGACATTAGCAATAATTATGTGCAAAAAAAGGGGGAAAAAAGTGCAAGTAAATATAAACAAGTTCTCATATAATTTGCTGATAAGTGCAGCAAAGGAAATATTATTGCAGGTTATGTGAACAGCTGTTCACCGCACACTGGCCCTGATTCAGAGCCGGACGCTCTTTCAGAGCGCTCGCTCTGAATCAGGGCGGGTTTTGTTTTTTGTTTAGCTGGCCTCCTGACCACTCACTAAGCTGTGGGTGACCACCCACAGCTTTTGCGTGCAGCCATGTGATGGTCGCGATGGTCTCGACCATCGGGCTTGCGACGAGACTCTTGTGGTAGGGCCGCCCCCAAATGGCAGGCGTTCCTTCAGGAACACCTCCGTTTGTCCAGCCACCCCCCCTCCCCGCCTACAAAACAGGGCGAGCTGTCGATCAACATCGACAGCCGCCCCGTCTTGTAGTGAGACCCGCAACGAGTGATTTCTCACTCGCTGTGGGGTTCGTGCACGTCCAGTGCTCGTGCCGCACGAGCGTGCTGCCCGGCCATCGACCTGCTTGCGAGCGGGTCTGAATCAGGCCCACTGTGCGCACGATGGGCTCAATGCAAGCTATCTGACTGCAGCTGAAGCGGGACTTCTGATTCTGGTTCACTAGCAGGCAGGTCTCTGCACAGGTAACCAATTTTTCTGGTGGCGACCTGACTGATATGGGTGAATTTAACTCCTGCAATATCCGATGGCATCAGGGGTTATCTAACTCCCGCTAATTAGATCTTTAACAACCCACCACTACACTTTACTTTCCATAGGCACCAGCCCCCTACGCTCTCATCACTTGTCCAATACTTGGTAACAAGTACAACAGGTGAAAGTAGAAGTGGGAGATACTTGTGTGCCTTACTATCACTTATTCCAAACAAATCCTGTGTTATATTTGAACCGCTTGCATTGACTATATATTTTTGACTCTAAGAGGTTAACACACATACTTATTGTGTATATATAAGAGGGGACTTTCTGACACATAACCCAATATGTCCTTTATTGTTCACATGTAATTCAATAGGGAAATTAGACAGAGCTTATTGATGTTTTCTCTGCAGGTTTTCAAATTAAGCACATTTGTTTTTTTTGTTTCCTTCTTTCAATGTGGCAGCTATAAAAGGGAGATATGCAATTTTGTGAAATAATCACTGTGGCAGCTGCAAAAGGGAGATGTGCAATATTGATAATTGACTATCGCTCCTAACAATATACTTTATCTGGGATATTTGCTTCCCTCTGCAATTTTGGTTCCTAGACCTAATTCAGCTTTCTCTCATTACATCATCAAAGGGATATATGCAATATCATTAATTAATTTTTTTTCTAAATGTTATTGATTACCTATGTTTATTGCGACTGAATAATACTTGTAATATTACCGTGGACTACAAGTCGTCCGAATAAGCACATTGTTTGTTTCCTTTTCAATTCATTGTGGCAGCCATAAAAAGGGAGATGTGCAATATCGCTAGCTGAATACCATCGATAAGCTTTATCGGGGATATTTACTTCTTTTGGCTGCTAAATATTAGGGACATGTGCAATATTGGTTCTTATTAAGTCCCTTTTACTACCTCATTTAAGGGATATGTGCAATATCATTTGATGGGTGATGATATTAAATTGTTGACTTTAAGAGATGAATTCATATACATTTAGGACCTGATTCAGAGCCGCTCGCAAGCGGCCCAATGGTATGCGTACGCGCACGCTTCGTTCTGCGCGTGCGCGAACTACTCTGTGCGATAGCAGCCCGCTCGCTTACCCAGCAAAGACAGCCTAGTGAAATGAGTGACAGGAGAGGCCGTTTGTGGGTGGTAACAGGCGCAGGGTGGTAACGGTGGCAGGATACTAATAACGGGGGAGTGGAGGTGCGAACGACGTGTGCCTGGGTGTTTCCACGCCGTTTTTAAGGCCATTTTTAAGGCTTGCATAATTAACAGGCAGCGTCACAGTACACGTCACACTGAAGTCCTCGCAGTGCTTGCGGTAGGGTAAGGTAACCACAAGCGCTGCGAACGCATCCGATGGTGCTCGATGTACCAATGTTTTAATACACTTCCTGGAGATGACGTGCCCAAGTGGGCGTCTCTACATACGCTAGTGGGTGTCTGCATACACAGAGCGGTCGCTCGCACCGCCAAAGTGGGTGTGCTTATGCCTTGGCGAGCGAGCACTTCCCATGGCGTCACTTTGACAAATTTGCATACGCTGGATGCGAACAATCGCATCTAGCGAGCGGCTCTGAATCAGGTCCTTAATATCATCTGATTACCATCCCCAATATTTAATACTATTTTGGTATATCATCCTATTTGTTGCTATCATTAAGGAAACGTGTAATTTTGGTTATAATTAAGACATCAATTGGTTACTCACCACCGTAATTAAGGGAATTGTGCAATAATATTTCCTTTGCTGCACTTATTAGCAAATTATATGAGAACTTGTTTATAATATTTACTTGCACTTTTTTCCCCCTTTTTTTGCACATAATTGTTGTTAATTTCCTTTAACCTCAGTCATTAATGTTTATAGACCACAATATCATAGAGTCATAATTTGTGACCGGAATTAATAGGAAGTACCCTATTATTTCAAGGTCAATACTTCCTTATTTTATATATTTTCGCCTATTTCTATTATTGAACATTTGCCATCTGGCACCAATCGTGATATACATATATCTTGCACATCACGTAATATTTTTGTAGCAGGTATCTAATAAAAGTAATTTTTTATATACTTATAATCATATCACTGAATCTTTACAAAGAGTGCCCTAAAAAAGGGAATATTCTTTTTTCTTTTGCCTGTGCAATACTGTATATTTACTAGTAATATATTTATTCCCGGGAGCACAACCAACAAAATTACATTCTATTAGGAGTTCACTCCAGTGATTTATTTTTATTGTTGGTTCATGTACATCTAATAATTTGTCACCTTGTTTATACAAATCCTGTGCAATAATCTCTTCCCTGATCCCTTTTCCCTACCTTTCATCCATAATACCTTGCAAACCTTAATAAACATCAGTAAGATCGAGTATCATCGGCCCCTCACGCAGAACTGCAGCAGCTCTGACTTATGCACAAAAAGAATAAGGTGCTCAACTCCAAATTAACTGATTGTATATAAATAAATAAATTTTTTGCAGTGAATAGAGGTTTTTGGCATAATCTTGGCCAAGGTTATGGGCCTACCCACCACATCTGGGTAACCTCTGTCGGGTAGGTCCCTAACATACTAGGGTTCAAATCCAGAGCGCAGGACACCTCCAAACTGGCCCAGGTTAGCCGCCGCAGGGCACCGCCATAGTTAGAAAAGTGCAGTGATTTGCATTTGAAAAGTGCATTTGTAATCTGCCCGAAGCCCCATATTAAAGATATTCAGCGTGTTATAATATATTCTATGAAAAATAGAAAAAATTTAATCTGTTGGTAGCGAACACAGGGCCTGATTCAGACCCGCTTGCGAGCGGGTCGATGGTGTGGCATTGCGCATGCAAGGCGTGCGCAAGCCCCGTAAATTCACTTGCTCCGGGGCTCGCTACAAACGGGGCGGCTGTCGTTTTGTAGGCGGGGTGGCTGGATAAACGGAGACGTTCCTGATGGAATGCCTGCCATCTGTGGGCGGCCCTACTGACATCACAAGTGATGTCAGTAGTGAGCTTCCGGCTCTATTAGAGCTGGAAGCTCAATGGGGCTTGCGGTAGACGAGACTCTACCACAAGGGTCTCGTCGCAAGCCCGATGGTCGCGATCATCACCTGGCCGCTCGCTAAAGCTGTGGGTGGTCACCCACAGCTTAGCAAGCAGCCAGGAGGCCGGGTTTTTTAAAACAAAGCGGCCGCCCTGATTCAGAGTGAGCGCTCGCTTTTTGAGAGCGCCTCTGAATTAGGCCCACAGGCAGTAGCATCCCGAGTACCTAAGTACATAAGTGCTCATTGTTTGCCTGAGAGGGAGATCCCAAGTCAGTCTCCCATCTATAGTATGCCTTAGAGACTGCTTGAGACCAGCAAGAAAAATGTGCATTTAGAGTGCAGTAAATAGAAGACACCACTCCTTAGGCGCCCAAAAACAGCAGTAATTTTTTTTAACAGAAGAATCGAGAATGGAGGGAGGAGAGTCTCTGAACTGGGCATTCAGGGCATGATGTAACTGCAATTAACGAAAAAAGGTTGAATTAAGGGCCTGATTCAGAGCCGCTCGTAAGCGGCCGCTCGTTAGTTCCGAGCGATGTTAGCACAATTGCGCATGCGTACGGATCGTAATACGCATGCGCGAACCTGTCAGTGCGGCCAAAAATCGTTTGTTCGCTAAATAGCGAATGCTTGCTATTTTGAGTGACATGAAGAGGCGTATGTGGGTGGTAACAGGGGAAGGTGCTTGAAAACGGGGAGTGGAGATCAGAACGCAGGCGTGCTTAAAGGTCAAAACGGGCGTTTTATGGGTGTGCATAATTAATACAGCAGCGTCATTGACCACGTCACTGGGTTATTTTATAGTCAGAACTGGTCGCAAGATTGTGGTAGAAAAAAAACAACCACAAGAATAGCGAGCAGTTCATACGCTGGTCGATGCACTCGATTAATCTAATAAATAGCGGACATGACGTAGGAAGCGAGCGGCCAGGGGGCGTGGTTTTCCAAAAAACGACCGCAAGTTTTGTTCGCTCGTTCAGACCTAGAGGCGTGAACAGACCGCAAAGAGCGAACGGTTCATTTGAATAGCCACACCTTTTTTCTGAACGAGCGAGCGCAAATAGCATCCGGCTCTGAATCAGGGCCTAAGCCCACAAAATTCAGATTTAATCTGATCAAAAGTTTTAAGCAAGGTGTCCTGATATATGTGACCTAAGTCATGCCATAAAGGGGCCAAAATGTCTTGCCATCAAAATGCCTAGTTCAAGGAATCCACCATTGCCCCACAATGGCGAAGCAGGGTCCCATCCCTGTGGACCAAGCAGTCCATATGCAACCCTCCAAAACTCAACCTTTTCATTCAAAATGGAATCTCATATCTTTTTACGTTTTCCAACAAGGAGAAACTGCAAAGGGGTTAATGCAGTATGGTTTGCTCACCTAGAAAGTCCAGGAGAGACCCACCCACCAGATAAAATAAACGGAGATCAGGCAAGGCCAGACCACATTCACCCTTGGGCCTGTATAGAGAGTTTAATTCACCTCGAACAAAGGAGAAGGGCATTCATTACCTGAAACACATGGTTGGGGATTTATATGGTGGAGTATTGCAGTATATATATAACTTGAAAACTGAAATAACTTGAAACTGACTAAAGTTATTCCATCATTGTTTATTCCATATTTAATAGATAAATAGAAGTTACACTTTGCATTTGATTTTTGAATCAACAGAATAATTTAAATAATATAAATGAAAATGTCATGTATAAAAATGATTGAACCCTTAACCAAATATTTTGTTTCACAATCGTTCGAGGCAGTTAAGTGATTTCTGTAGCTCTCAATGAGACTTCTGCACCTGTCAACAGGTAGATTGACCCACTCTTCCTGAGCAAACTGCTCCAGTTGCCTCAGGTTTGATGTGTGCCTTCTCCGGACTACTTCAAAATATTCAAATGTTTTACTCTTGCCCATTCTTTGATGCTATTAGCTGTGTGTTTTGAGTTATCTTGTTGGAGGACTCATGATCTGCAACTGAGACATAGCTTTCTGACACTTAACAGTACGTTTCACTTCAGAATGCATTGACTTGAGATTTCCTTTTGCCCTGTCCAGATTCAAGGTAATCCATGCCAGACACAGCAAAACAGGCCAAAACAAAACAAAACCTTCTCAAAGTTTCACAGTAGGTATGGCGTTCATTTCTTTGAAATCTTTATTTTTTCATCTGTGAACGTACAGCTGATGTGACTAGCCAAAAAGCTCAACTGTACAAAGGACATTCTCCCGGATGCATAGTGGCTTGGCTTGTCAATGCACATTGCAGTAAATTCCAGTCTGGCTTTTTTTTTTTTTTCAAAAGTGGAGACCTCCTGGGTCTTCTTCCATGGAGCCCAATGTCGCTCAAAAAGTGTTGGATGGTGTGATCAGACACTGACATACCTTGACCTTGGAGTTCTGCTTGGCTGTTTTTCTGCAATTCTAACTATCATTCTGTTTAATCTGGAGTCAATTATCCTCTTGCAGTCACATCCAGTTAGGTAGACTACAGTCCCTTGAACTTTAAACTACTTAATAATACTTGCAGCTGTAGTCACAGGAACTACAAGCTGCTTGGAGATGGTCTTATAAATTTTACATTTAATAGGTTTGTCTATAATTTTATTTCTGATCTCAGACCACTCTCTCTTTTGCTTTCACTGGTGCATGGTCAGTGTGGTGCGCACAATGATACCAAACAGCAGAGGGACTACTTTTCTCCATTTAAGGGCCGTATTCAATTAGAAGCGGAAAGCCGAGATCTGCGGAAAAGTATCGTGGAACAGGGCTTTTTTGCGTGGTGGAAACTTAAGTCTGATTAGCGGGGACATGCACGATAAGTTTCCGTGTCCAAAACACGTGATGTAGGCAGAAAGACGGGCAGGCGAAACTTTATCGCGGGTGCATAACTAACTGAATACCGCCCTGAATAGGTTGAATGCCTCATTAGAAGATTAAAGATATGTGTGATGCTCATTCAATATAGCAATTAGTTTGAAACATCACTATAATAATTATAATTACTAAGGGACCCAACAAATCTGTCCAGGCCATTTTAGAATATCCTTTTAGAAAAAGCAATATATTTTATATTTTCAGTTTCTTTGCTTTATTCTATGTCATAACAAAGGCATGCAATCATGAGACAATAGCTTTCAATATCACCACTTGTCAGGAGAAATGAAGCATTGTTTCAATGAGCTGTAAGTGGACCAACAAATTTTTCACGTCTGTATGTCAGATGCAGTCCTAATGTCCTGAGTGAATGCTACAAATATGAAAGGAGTTAATAAATTATTAATGTTGAGACATTAATAAAAATCTCTAGTTAATGTAACAAGAGATTACAAAGCCAATCAATAAAATACCCAATACAATTACATGTGAGGAGTGCAAGGTAATTATCTACTTCCTATTCCTATAAACTACTCATACTACAAATGCAATCATTTTGTTTTTAATAACTTCTATAAGATATATTTTCTGTAAGCAGTACTAACTCCTACTTATCAAACAGCCAGGCTTCTTCCTGAAAAAGAGAATATTCTTTCTTTGTACTTCTCTTCACTTATACATCTATTTATTAGTTGGCATAATTGGCACTACAATTAAATAAAATAGAAGAAATGCAAACTTTAACTGTATTATTCAATCAAGCAATTCTATACTCAGGTGTAATCTTTTCAAGTGCATATGGGTGGGGCTAGAAATAAAATTGTAATGCTAAAGGTTTTGTATTTTAGCAATATGATGACAATGTTCGGGGGCAGCACTGGGGATGGATATATAGAGAAAGAACTCAAATCAGCTGCCATGCTCTACTATTCCCAATTCAATTGTACTGTCAATATTGTATAATTTCAGCAATGTTAGCATATTATAATTATTAACAAATTATGGTAACAAATTACATGCAAAAATAGAAATTCAAATACATTTTCCAGTAAACAGGAGGTACCACCAGAAAGTAAAGAAGTCAACGGACGAAACGCGTTGGGTCTTTATTACTTGCCCTTGAGATTTACATCCAGACCCTCTCAAATTGATTTTCAGATAAGCTAAACTCTCCTTTTTACTTCTGATATTGAATTTACTTTTTATTGCTTATTTATTGCTTTCTGGTGGTCCCTCCTGTTTAGAAACCACAGTGTTTATTTTTAGCTTGTTTATCTTATTTTGTCAAACTTTATTAAATGTATTTTTTATGGTATTAGCTTTCTTTTATCACTTCATTGGTCTATGCTGCTAAAATTATTTTTATTGCACTAAGAACTAAGCACTTCATTGGTCTATGCTGCTATAATTATTCCTATTGCACCAAGCACTTTATGACTTTATGCATATTCGTTTAGGTTGATTTTAAGCATATTAGCACTCAGCAGTTTATATATTTATATATGTATATATCACTATGCATCATTAGCAGGTTCGTCGCCCGCAGTCAATAACTCCCTTTCTCGATATATATATATATATATATATATATATGTCCAAAGTATTCCACCAATGTAGAAAAAAAGAGGGCACTCACCAAAGCAATACGCTCATTGTTTAATCACCATAGAAAAGATATCCAAGCAGCATGTCATGTCATCATATTGACGTTTCGGTCTCTTGCGACCTTTGTCAAGACAGCATTATCATCACCAGCAATATATCAGCATCAGCCATTACATCCAGCAGCGTGCTCATCAAAGTAGCAATATAACATACATACATAAAGCCTTCCATATATACCCCTCCTACCTTCAATCATCTAATTCAGCTGTGTCCACCCATACGCTGATACCAGCGCACTACTTAGTGCGTCACCGGAGCCTGCACTCGTGGTCCCACACGGAAGTGCCATTGCCTAGGAAACACCAATCCAACGCAACATATCCACAGGACCGGACATCGACGATCCCAATGTATGTCATCCAACCCAGCATGCTCAGCCCGTTGTGTAGTCACGTGACCGCAGTTGCTAAGCAGCAGATAAACAATATGGCGACCGGTATAGAATTATCCAAAAATAGTATTCAAAAACCCAGCATGCTCAGCCTATTGCATAGTCACATGACCGCAGTTGCTAAGCAGCAGATAAACAATATGGCACAAAAATAGTAATGTTGAAAAACTCACAGCAGACTGAAGGTAGGTGTATATATGGTAGTGCTTTGACAACATACAACAAACAACATATAAGACAACACATATAAAAATAAAATCTAAAATGACATGTGACCATACCCAAAGTGCCTAAACCTCCATAATGACACCATTTATCATTTGAGGAACATATATAATCGGGGGTGGTACCCAATCGATCAATCTACATTTTAATGTAGCAACTTGATGTTTCATCTTCATAAAATGTGCAGCCACGGGTTTATCTGTAGTGCCCATATACAGGGCCTGGCGAATAGAAAGCCGATGGTTAGCCATTCGTTCCCGAAAGCACCTAGAAGTCATTCCAACGTACATTAAACCACAGGGACATGTAAGTGTGTATATAACATGATCCATTGTACAGATCAACTTATACTTGATATGTATTTTATGGCCCGTCCAAGGATGTTGGAAAAAAGAGCCAGGCAACATTGATCAACAAGTGACACACCCGATGCATCTAAAACACCCCGGTTTTTGATTGTGCAACCACGTCAAAGTCCTATCCGGGACCGGTCGCGCCATTGGTCTCATCAAGAGATCCTTTAAGTTAGGACCCCTTCAGTAGGCCATCAGTGAAGGACTTCGTCCAATAGACTTAAGGCTGCTGTCAGATGCTATAATCGGCCAGTGCTGTTTTACCGATTTTTTAGCAACATTCGATTTACCATCGTATGTGCTTACATAAACCATACGGTCTTTGGTATTCTGTCTCTCATCCATTGTTACATCTTGGTTGAAGCATTTATAAGCTTTGGTGAGACACCGTTGTACTGTTGTCTTCTTATATCCACGTGCCAGAAACTTAGCTGTCATCTTAGCTGTCACCTTATTATTACAAAACATACTGATAGCATTGGTTACAGAAAGATTTCTAAACTTCTGAATGCTCCAGTGAGCACTGTTGGGGCCATAATCCGGAAGTGGAAAGAACATCATTTCACCATAAACCGGTCACGACCAGGCGCATCTCGCAAGATTTCTGATAGAGGAGTGAAAAGAATCAGAAGAGTTGTCCAAGAGCCAAGGACCACTTGTGGAGAGCTTCAGAAAGACCTGGAATTAGCAGGTACAATTGTTTCAAAGAAAATAATAAGTAATGCACTCAACCGCCATGGCCTGTATGCACGCTCACCACGCAAGACTCCATTGCTGAAGCAATAGCATGTTGAAGCTCGTTTAAAGTTTGCTGCACAACATTTGGGCAAGCCTGTGAAATACTGGGAGAATATAGTCTGGTCAGATGAGAACAAAATGGAACTCCTTGGATGCCATAATACACACCATGTTTGGAGGAGAAATGGCACTGCACATCACCCCAAAAACACCATACCAACATTGAAATTTGGAGGTGGGAACATTATGGTGTGGGGCTGTTTTTCAGCATACGGTACTGGCATACTTCATATAGTTGAAGGAAGGATGAATGGAAAAATATAACAAGACATTCTTGATAAAAATCTACTGCCATCTACCAGGATGCTGAAGATGAAACGAGGGTGGACATCTCAGAAAGACAATGATCACAAACAAACAGCCAAGGACACTCTCAATTGGTTTCAGAGAAATACAATAGAGCTGCTAGAATGGTCCAGCCAATCACCTAACTTGAATCCAATTGAAAATCTATGGAAAGAACTAAAGATCAGAGTTCATAGATGAGGCCCACGGAACCTTCAAGATTTGAAGACTGTGTGGAAGAATGGGCCAAAATCACACCTGAGCAATGCATGCGACTAGTTTCTCCATACAGGAGGCGTCTTGAAGCTGTCATTACAAACAAAAGCTTTTGTACAAAGTATTAAATAAATTTCAGTAAGTGTGTTCAATACTTTTTCCCTGTGTCATTTTACATTATTACACATAATTTATGGACATCTATGGTTTGATTTCTTTCCATGTATAGATTGCATAGGTTGTTGCTGATATTTGGTGAAAATGTAATTACAATAGCATCATTACAAATATACAGTATTTACTGAGAAAAATGTTGATGTGTTCAATACTTATTTTACCCGCTGTATATACAGTATGTATATAGATACCACTGGACACCTTGAGTGGTTTTGTGGAGTTGTTTTGGAGGCTCAAAGTGCACATTAACAATACTAGGCATGTGACTTTAATTTTATAGCTGATCAGTGAATATATATGGAAACTCCAAAATATGTACAAAAGCAAGGTGCCAGTATGTAGTAATAATAATGTAGTTTACAAGTAGAAAAGGGTGCTCCGGGATCAAATTCCAAACACCAAAAGCGGTTTATTTAGGCAACATATTTGTATACTGGAAACACCACCTACAAATTCTGCTTTGACCATGAAGCATATGTTGAGCAAGGTTTATTTGTTTTTTATTGTGCATAATCATAAAGTGTGGGGTAATGCAGGTCAGACAGTGTCCACAATGTGATTAATTTATCACTTCATACAAAAGTACTTCACATACTTCACAACAAATTGGGTACGGGATGCCAGCAGTCAAAAATCCTGATGCCGGCATCCCGACAAGGTAAGGATACCGACACCTGTTGGTAGGTATCCTAACCCTCTCCTTCTCCCAACCCTTAACCCTCGCATCCCGGTGTCCAAACCTAACCCTCGCACCCCGGTGCCTAAACATAACCTCCTCCTCTCCACACCCTAATCCTATTACTCCCCCTTTGTGCCTAGCCCTAACACTCTCCCTAACCCCGCTACTTACCTTCAGGATGCCGGTGCCGGTATTCTAAGCAGAGGTGTATTTAGACCTCATAGGGCCCTAGGTAAGATACCGGTTTGCCCACCCACCCCCCAAATAATCCATAGCACTATATGTTCCCTAAAACCTCAACCCAATCTCCTAAACTGACCCTAACACCCTAACCCCTAAACTAACCCTAATACACTATCCATTATACCCTAACACAAACCCCTAAACTAACCCCAATACCCTAACCTACACAGCTACACTAACCCTAATACACTATTCCCTAATACACTAACCCCAAAACTAACCCTAATACACTATCCGTAATACCTTAACACAAACGCCTAAACTAACCCTAATACCCTAACACAAACCACTACAACAACTCTATTAGCCTATCCATAATACCTTAACCTCTAAACCAAATACCCTGACCACTACATCAACCCTAATACCCTAACTCCACGTAAGACAGGCAGTAGTGCTCCTTATATATATATATGTTACACCACACAGTAGTGCTCCTTACACATTATGCCACACAGTAGTATAATAGGTAATATCTCCATCTCACACATTGCTAAGCCATACATTGCATATATGCAGTGCTTTAAGTGGTCCTAGAGACATGGTGGAACTACCATCCCCAGCGCTATTTTAATAAAGGGACAGCATGCTGCAGGTGTGCGTTGCAAAATGGGGCGTGTTAGTATCCCCAATTCGAATTATGCCACAAAGTAGCACAATCTTATTCACATTACACTGCACATAGTGCCCCTGATTGAGTTACACCACATAGTAGTGTCTCATATTCATGTTAGGACACACAGTAGTGCCCCTTATGCACAATGCCCACATAAGTGACCGTTATGCACAATGCCCACAGTAGTAGTGCCCATAATAAACTTACCACTGTGGTGCCCCTAATGCAGTGCCCACAGTGGTAGTGCCCCTAATACACAGTGTAGTGGTGCCCCTTATGCAGTGCCCCCAGTAGTGGTGCCCCTTATGCAGTGCCCACAGTGGTAGTGCCCCTAATACACACTGTAGTGGTGCCCCTAATGCAGTGCCCACAGTGGTTGCGCCCCTAATACACAGTGTAGTGGTGCCCCTTATGCAGTGCCCCCAGTAGTGGTGCCCCTTATGCAGTGCCCACAGTGGTAGTGCCCCTAATACACACTGTAGTGCTGCCCCTTATGTAGTGCCCACAGTGGTAGTGCCCCTTATGCAGAGCCCACAGTAGTGGTGCCTCTTATGCAGAGCACACAGGAGTGGTACCCCTTATGCAGCACCCTCAGGAGTGGAACCAAGTATACAGTGCCCCCAGGAGTGGTGCCTCTTATGCAGTGCCCCATTAGTAGTGCCCCCTGTAATAGTGTCCCCTAGTGCCCTCAGTAGTAATGTCCACTGTAGTAGTGCCCCTTGCGCACAAAAACGAAAACAGTAACAATACTTACCTTAAGCCCCGCTCCTGCGCCCGCTACCATCCATCTGGCAGCCCGCTCCTCGGAACTATGGGAAAGACAGAAGCACTTGGCTTCTGTCACTGAGAAGGAGACAGCAGTTCCGCCAGAGTCTCCAAGGGCAGCCCACACTCCCCTGGAGTAAAGAATTCGGGGGATTCCAGTGTGGCCACACCTCATTTAGTGATGTCAGATGAGCTTCCGATAAACCATGCTTCCCATCCGGGAAGCCACGTCCTCTTTTAGCCGCGGTGAGTATATTGGTTGCACTGGGTGTCACTGACAACGATGCCGCCACAGCTGCAGCGTGCCAGCTGAATACTGGGGAGAGGGATGTGCTGCCGCTAAGAAGGGCCCACCTTCAGGTAAGAGATGCCCGGCTGTGCTGGCTGCTGCAGGTGCTGACAGCAGGACAGTCATGGGAAGATGACCAATGCCAGAAGAGGGAGATCGCTGATGCACTGTACATCAGGCTCAGTCTCACTAACCCTCTTAAATCTCCTCTTGGCGCGCCCCAGCTCCTCGCACTGTGCATGTGACGTCATGATGGATCACACGCACAACACACTGAGTAGGACGAAGGATGCGGGCGTGCGCTGGAATAGAATCTGGCAGCTGTCTAATCACTGACAGCTTGGTGGGACTCAGCAAGCCCAGCACTCTGATATTTTACAACGCTGTGGGTGGGTCCCCTGGGACCCGTCGGGCTCTAAGCGGCCGCTTGGGTTGCCTTGTGGTAAAACCGCTTTTGATTCTATTGACCATATCTTCACAACCAGTACTATAAATTGCAAATTGACATTACATTGCAGAGCATTATGGAAGGATGTACTTTATCATTTAAAATAACATTTTATATTTAAATATTTATAAGATTAATATCACAATTTTTTCTGTATCTTGTTTTCTATGTCTTATTTATTTATTAAAAGAGTCCCAGTAATCTCAATAGCAATATTTTTGACAAGAGTGAAACACAAACAAGAGAAAATGGGTCTTAAAATGCAGAATGCCCAAGGGAGCAGTAATCCCACGGTCTGCAGTTCATACAATCAGCAGTATATACCATATCTAAAGCCAGAGCAGCAAAATAACTCTCTCTAGTTACATCTCTGCCTGGTGTCCTGTGTCTGCCTATTTCTCTCCAATGTGCTATTACTGCAGTTCACCTCCTGCAAACATTTTCATCAAGGTAGTTTTTCTGTTCACAAGCCTCCAGACACATTCAGATAACTATTTTATCATTACTTACATACTTCATATTTATATATATTACATTCCATTTCTCATTGGAAAGTCATATTTTGGTGACAGTCAAAATGGACTGAGTTACAGCAAAATACGGGAAAAACTATGCTGATCTGAGTTTTATTTTGAAATTTTGTGAACTCTTCATATTACACATGCAGTTCAGGAATCCGATAACGAAAAACTGGCTTTTAGGCATAAACACGTGCCACATGCACATCAGCTTGGCACAACCACTTTTGAAAATACTGTACCGGTTGTCACTCACAAAAAAATGTCAAACTGAATTTACCGTAAAAAAAAAAAAAAAGACAGCTACAGTACCGGATTGAATGATTTGATAATGATGTAAATCATGAAAAAAAAGCAAAGGATAAAACTAATGGCATGGACAGGACAGTCTGCAGCATGGATTCTATTCTGTGCTCCACTTAGCTAATTTCAACCAGAGACATTGGATTCATTTCAAAACGTTTACCACACTTATGACTAGTGGAGACGTGTGATCAGTACAGCTTCATATTTTAATGAGTTGCTTGAAAAATAAGAACAGAGTAACGGACTTCTAGTTATCAAGAGGTTAGAAAAATAGGGGTATATTAACAAAAGATTGGTTTATCAAAGCCGTCAATTCTCAGCAGCTTTGAGGGCTAGATTTGAAAAGGGCAATAGTGATACAAGGAAAACAAGCCTGATTATGTTTGTATTAATATAACTTTTTTTTAATATTTATTAATTTATTTATTTATTTATTACCAGTTATTTATATAGCACACACATATTCCGCAGCGCTTTACAGAGAATATTTGGCCATTCACATCAGTCCCTGCCCCAGTGGAGCTAACAATCTATATTCCCTACCACATGCGCACACACATACACACGATGGTTAATTTGTGTGGGGAGCGAATTAACCTACCAGTATATTTTTGGAGTGTAGGAGGAAACCGGAGTACCCGGAGGAAACCCACGCAAGCACAGGGAGAATATACAAACTCCGCACAGTTGGGGCCATGGTGGGAATCGAACATCTAGCCCTTTAGTAAATATACCCCCTGGTCTCAAGCACTCATGGGCAGGAAACTCTGCTCTTGTTCCCCAAGTCTACTCAACAACACTAATACTGTACCCCTCACCTTTAAGTTGGGGGTGATTTACTTCAGCGCAATGTGAATACCGCTGGTTAGGAGTTTCTGACGCTATCTCATTGACCCCATCGTGCCCGGTTACCGCGTTCTTAAACGGGTGTTAAGCCGGCCGCAATGCTGTTAGCGCCTTGCTAAGAAGGAAAACAGCATTGCAGCCGGCACTGAAGTCTGATTTCTGCTCGCACCTCAGGAGGGTGCAAGCAGAAATGCTCTAGTCGGAATTAACAGCGCGATCAATTGAATAGCTCCGGGAACTCCTTTCCCAGCGCTATTAACATCACGCTAAATTGAATCTCCCCCTTTTGTACAAGTACATAGACTGCCAAAATGTCATCCTCCCTGCAACTTCCCAATGCCTCCACTACACGAGAGTCAACAGTCCTACCCTCACAAAATGTCCTGGTCCTACCAATTATAATTTTACTATTGTATGTTGTTCCTAGATATGTCCAATTACACTATATTGTACTTCATGTCTGTAACTACACTTGTGAAGTACTCAGTGACAATAACTTACAACTTTTCAAAGCACTTTATCCTCAACTCACTGACCAAAATAACCTGGGTTTGCTTATCATATTTGAGAAATGGACATTTATTTGCTTATTGAACGAACGCTCCTTCTGATTCTGTGCCAGATAAGCATAAAAGTATAAAAATAAAACCTATTCAAACTGAAATTCTGAATATGCTTTTAGAAATGTGCATTTGGGAAAATAGCTACTATTATTTTCAGAACACTTTTTTGTTCTTCTGTGCTAACAAGATGATTAAATATCTCTAGAACATCAGTAGTTTCAGCAACACTAATTAGAGCTCTTGTAAAGCTTTGAACAGATGTGGCACATTTTGTAAATGCACTGTAATATTACACAGTAATTGTATTCAAGTATTATGTGGCAAAGCCTAAAGTGATGGTCTAACGGAGCTGCTCCTTCCCCTTGATAGAACCTTAGGAGCTGCAAACTCAGGGCTGTAACGAGAGGTCTGCAACTGGTGCCTCCACCCAGGGTGCAAAGCTGATGGGGCAGTGTATGATTGCTGCCTCTAGCTTTAGTGCCACATACAAAGGTGCAGTACCCATCTTCCTGCTCCTGGCGCTTGTTCTGTGAAGCCATTTCATTAGCTTACCACCAATTATTTTGCCCACTTCAACCACGGCATATGTATAAGAAGCCATACTAATTAATGCTTTATTTAGCCTTACTTACAGCATCTTATAAATTAGACAACATTTTTAAACACAATTAGCTTGGCAGTTAATATATATTAACTTGGACAGTATGCGGACATAGCTTTAGAATGTTGACATGTCAAATGGCAATATTCACAACATTGGCAGAATGTTGACAGGTCATTCAAATTTCAGTCGACCAAGAGAATTTCCATTCTGGAGGTGAGAATGTGTAATCCTAACCCTAATCACACTAATAAAAACAAAAAAATGTACAAACCTTATGGTGCTGCACTCCCGTGCTACAGAGGTTAATAATAGGTCACCACCTTATATCTAATAGCATAGAACAAACCAGAGAGCAAGTGAGGTTGATTTATTTTGTTATAACAAGTCAACAAGTCCATCAAAGGAATTGTCCCACATCCACGGGTATATGGTAATTCTCCGATATAAAAAAGAAAGGGGAAACACAATATAGTGTAATAACGTCACTGTATGATGTAGCCACCCGGTGATGTGAATATGAGGAAAATATGGTGGTCTATGAAGATCTTCTCCCGACTTAGTATGGTCCCAACTCCTGTAAAAATCACCATGATTGTGAATGAGGATAAGTCTTGTGTGGAGTTTCTTACATGTATGCTTACTTGTAAGGGCGATGTATGGGCACATAAAGGTATCTTACTCTTTAGAAACCTCATCCTGTGGTCCTTAACGGAATGTGGGAACTTTCAAGTCATGAAAGGACAAAGTAAAAGAAAAGACTGTCATCCAGCACCATGAAAAACAGCTATTTATTATAAATAAAAATATATAAAAAGTGCAGCAGTAAGCCCATACCATCAGATGGTAATATTCTGCAGATTCATATTGCCCTGCAGAAGATGGACCCGGATCAATAAGGGCAAATGGGTAGCATATAGAATGAATGGGATACTGCATACAATGGGTGAAGCGACACTTCAACGCGTTTCGGTGCGCCGCGGCGCCTTTTCAAGATAAGTGTCCTTTCACTCCCAGATGCAAGCTCTATTTTATTGGAGAATTACCATATACTGGAAGATGTGGGACAATTCCTTTGATGGACTTATTGTTAATTTGATTGGAACAATCCAGAGCACAAGTAAGGTTGATTTGTTTTGTTATGTGCTAACCCTAATCACAGCCTAACCTTTTCTGTTGACATTCTATTGTAAAAATTCACAATGTCGACAATGTGAATGTCGACATTATGAATGTATACGGGTCTCTGCTATAACATAAATATGTAGTCTCAAATTAAGACTGTATTATAATTGCCAATGGATTTTCTGGTAGACCTCAAGGTAAACAGACTCTATTATCATATTTAATTAGAGATGTGTGCCAGACCATTTTTGCTGGTTTTGGATCTGTATCTCCTTCATGTTTTGGTTTTGTAAAACCACCCTTGCGTGTTTTGGTTTTGGATCTGTATTTTTTTCTAAACAAACACAAAAACAGCTCATATCATATAATCTGGGCCTGTTTTTGTTCTTACAATATTATTAACCTCAAAAACATTTATTTCCAGTCAGTTTTGACCACCTCACAGCTCATATATATATATATATATCATCTAGTTTAGGCCAAAAAGTTGCACCGAGCTAGCTGGCTGGCTAAGCTACAGTAAGCAACAGCAGTGGGTGTCACAAACATGTGGTAGTTTAGCTTTCAACATGGCACATCAGGGAAACAGAATGGCACTGCAGTGGCAGACAGTATGAAAGTTTAATAAACTACAGAGACTAAACTATAGAGAAACCAAGAATGTTTTCATTAATCAGAACTAGATCAGAGGCTCAAAGAAGATGCAGTATGTTTATGGAGTAGTTGAAGGCAGGGAAAGGAAGAAAGGATTATTTAGTTTGTAAATTTACTTTATTACATTTTTTTGATTATGAAGAAAATTTATGAGGGAGGATCAATGTAGGATCAAGTTCTTCAGTTCCTGAAAGAGATCTTTGATCTGGAGAAGGTTCGCTAATTGAGCACAGAGATGCTTGGTGCGTATATGGGAGCAGGCTCACAGAAGCCCACTTGTGTTCAATCCTAACAGTACTGGGTTCAAGGTTCCAATATTGGGATGGGTACTGGATGATGGCCGTCAGGATCCTGACAGGGTTAGAATACCGACACTTGTCGGTCAGTATTCTAACACTCCCCCTCTCCCTACTCTAACCCTCCCTCCCCAGTGCCTAAACCTAACCTCCCTCCCTAGTACCTAAACCTAACCTTCTCCTTCATGTACCCTAAACCTAACTCTCCCCCCTTAGTGCCTAACCCTAAACCTCCCCTTTGTGCCTCACCACTAACCCTAACCCATCCCCCAACCCTGATACTTTCCTTCAGGATTCTGTCGGTCGGGATGCCCGCGCTACATCAGCCTGTAAATGGCTCTCTTTGGGAGACATAACAGTGCCTATATGTTTTATTGTACAATAAGAAAGGGTAGGAGGTGGCATAACAAGAAGTGTTCTAGTCACAAGTAATATGTATTCAACATAACATAAAATAGTGGATAATTAAGAATTTGTATTATACAGCAATAATGAATTAGTACATTGGTTATTAATGGTCACCAAGAATTAGCTATACTATTATTACTATTTCTAATTCACACTTAGGTAACGACCTATTTAATTTAGTCACAAAAATCACATTAATGTATTTTAAAAAAGTAAAACTATTTATAAAGGTTACAACAACACCCAATGTTGTTACAATACAAAAACAACCTAAAACATGCAGAGATGAGCTCAGGAAACCGGATATACAATCCAAGGCTGAGCCATTGGCTTACTAATACATTCAAAATGTTTTATGACACATCTAAATTCCCCAGCTTCATCGTAAAAACGGAAACACTGTAAATAGGATTCATATCACATATTAATCAAACCACAATGCTCATTATATGTAAATATTAGGAAATGTTTTAACACCATGGGATATTTAAATAAAATCAATAAAATAAAGGCTACATAGTGCGGAATTATACCTCCTACAACTTTTATTAACAATACTGTATGCGGTTTAATTCTGTATAGTAACGTTATTTAATTCCTTCAAAATAAAAGGCCTGAAGCAGAGTTGAATTTACACTTATCTGCATAGCATGCCTGGCATGTTCTCACACTGCGCATGCTCTAGAACCTAGTACACATGAGGCAGTCTCGTACGTGTTTCAATTGCATCTCTATGTGTGACTGATGGAGCAGCATAAGTGGGCTGTAAAGGGCTTTCTTACGTAAGCAAAGCTCATAGAGGGTGCCATGAGTATTGCGGGAGCTGAAGAGTTGGCCTTAAACGTAAATATGCCTATCTCTAGGTGTATCATCTGCATCAAGTATAGGCTAGAGCAAGTGTGTCCTGATAAACAGCTATCAAACTAAGTGCCTGATTCAGAGCCGGACGCTATTTGCGCTCGCTCGTTCAGAAAAAAGGGGTGGCTATTCAAATGAACCGTTCGCTCTTTGTGGTCTGTTCACGCCTCTAGGTCTGAACGAGCGAACAAAACATGCGGACGTTTTTTGGAAAACTACGCCCCCTGGCCGCTCGCATCCTACGTCATGTCCGCTATTTATTAGATTAATCGAGTACATTGACCAGCGTATGAACTGCTCGCTATTCTTGTGGTTGGTTTTTCCTACCGCAATCATGCGAGCAGTTCTGACTATAAAATAACCCAGTGACGTGGTCAATGACGCTGCTGTATTAATTATGCACACCCTTAAAATGCCCGTTTTGACCTTTAAGCACGCCTGCGTTCTGATCTCCACTCCCCGTTTTCAAGCACCTTCCCCCGTTACCACCCACATACGCCTCCACCTGTCACTCAAAATAGCAGGAATTCGCTATTTAGCGAAAAAACGATTTTCGGCCGCACTGACTGGTTCGCGCATGCGTATTATGATCCGTACGCATGCGCAGTTGGGCAAACATCGCTCGGAACGAACGAGCGGCCGCTTACGAGCGGCTCTGAATCAGGCCCTAAGCGTATGAATAACAAGCAGGTGCACCGCAGAGATACCTGCAACTCTGCATTAGAATATAGGCATTACGTTCTATGCGCACAATGCCTGAGTGATTACTACTTGTGTGCAACTCTGCATCAGGTCCAAGCTGCTCTATTTAGTCAAACAGAATATTAGCTAGACAGTTTGAGCCAGCTAAAGAGAAATGTACAGTATGTTACAGATGTTTTATAAACTATACCAGTATAGAAATACAAATAAAATAGGTATATTAAGCAAGTGCATGTGAATTACATTTAACTGAATCAATTTGAGGTATTTAATTCTCACTTCACATGTTGGTAATTAAAAATCAATTGGATATGGTGCAGCGCTCAGCCTGGTTAGTAAGTGAAATTAATGTTAATCTGTTGTTTGTTTTATCTAGAAGTGCTAGTTCACTGTAATGTAAAGGTAAGTGAAAAATGTGGCTGTAATGCAAGGATAAGCCCAGTTGAATTCAGGTGCCCCAATGGAGCGGAAGGACAATGTACTAACACAATGATAAAGTAAAAAAGATAGTAACTTTACTAAAGACTTATTAAACATAATTGTACATATAATGGGAAAACATATAAAAATAATGCGGGGATAACAAACACAAACAGAAAATGATGCTGCTGATCTGTGTATAGCGAGGATCACAGCACTCATAAGTCAAAAATGTAACTCTGCAAATGTGACAGAATGTCAAAAATGGACTGTCAGATTCAGGGGTACGTTGGTCTAAAATGTCAAACGATATTGTCTGACCGCTTGGAGGCACTGGAAATTGTCTAAAACAGGCTGCGGCATCCCGCTTGCTGTTTGTGAATGCTTGTCAGTGGAGTAAGGAGGCGGGGAGGACTCAGCTATTCCCACTGTGTTAAACAGGAAAAGGACAATAGGGCGGAGGAAGTCTTTGAGAGCTCTATGGTGAGATGTCCGGGGTACTCTTCCTCGGAAAGGGGGGCTGGGGTACTGGAACAGTGTTGAGGGTGTCCTGGCTGATCGTGTTTCCCTCGGACGGGTCGCCCGGTGTTGTTTCTTGGTGTACAGACGCACACCGGGACCCGTTTAGGAGGGGCTGATCGGTGCCTGGGGAGGGGATGTTCCAGCCAAAGGCTCGGGTGAACCTGTGACCGGGAACCCCCTCTCTGTTGGAGACTTGCCTCTTACCTGTAAGACAGAGCGTCCGCCCCTCTTTCCTGCCGGCTCAACGCGTTTCAGCCATAGGTGGCCTTCTTCTTGGAGGTGATGTGACTGGATTCAGTGCGAGAGCTATAATTGTAGCTGCGGGGTGGATGCCAATTATGTAGATTGGTTCTGCAGGCTGACTGATTGGTTACTCTTGGTAATTAATTAGTACCCCCTTGGCACCCTGGCCCCACCGGCAGTGCAGCATGGTTTTGCCAAGGTGCAAAGTTACTTCCTTTTTTTTTTCTTTACTCCCAGCTCAGAATCAGACCCTGTGTGTGTGCAGCATGCAGCGACTTTGTATGTGTTTAAAACTAATCCTTCTGCAGATTAAAGTTGCAGCCCAGCATCTCAAGTATAGTTTGTGTGTTATTATGTTGCGTCTGCGATGAGAATAAGGCACAAAATTTATAGAAAAAGATGGTACGTAGGGAGGCCAATCCCAGGATCGGCGGGATCCTGGGCTAAAAACGTTCGGGACTGAATCCCGGGATTGGAAACTTCCAATCCCGATCCCAGAATTGGCCAAAAAGTTTTTTGTTTTTTTTTAGATGACGGGCAGCACTGAGCAGCTCCAGCAGAGTGCTCAAATGCTGCTCGGCTCCCCCTTCACCCGGCTGTGCGCACTGCGCAACGTTACGTGGGGACACAGGTCACGCTGTGCAGACCTGCGCCAGCTGGACCACCCACCCACCTCTCTACAGGACACTGCCGCCGCCGAAAGCCCCCGTCGCCATAAGCATTTTTCTTTTTAAACCAACCCAATCCCGGGATTTACTTTTTTTCAATCCCAAATCCCGGGATTGAAAAAAAAGCCCCGGGATTGGCCTCCCTACTGGAACGCTACACCTGTCAGAGCGCTCAGTCGCATCTTATAGTGTATTGAGGCTAGGGGGTATATTTACTAAAGTGAGAGTTTTTAGAAGTGGAGATGTTGCCCATATCAACCAATCAGATTTGACATAACATTTAACTAGCACATTCTAAAAGATAATAGCTAGAATCTGATTGGTTGCTATTGGCTACATCTCCACTTCTAAAAACTCTCACTTTAGTAAATTTACCCCTAGGTGTCAGAGGACACATCTGTATTACATCTACCAAAAGACTTATCCAAAAGTGAAATATAAGGCACAAGACCAAGTCCACAACTTTCTACTAATAGTTCAGCTTACATATTTTTTTTACCTTTTATTATACTGAGCACAATTACTTAACCAAGGACCTTTAACTTTTATGATCTGTTGCTTAGCAGCTAAACCACATAGCTTGCCCCTGTAACCAGCTGCCTTTTCTATTATTCATGCTTGTACTGTAGTTATTAATCCCATGTCAGTTGGTCTTAACCTATCTATTCCCTGTAATTATCCAGATTTTTAACCTGTCCTGTACCTGCTATGAATTTAGCCTTGTTTTAGTTTTGTCAATTATGAGTATTATACTGTTACACTGCCTTGTATTTATGGGTATGTCCTACAATAAACTTGATCACTGGTTGCTCCAGTGTACAAATCCACTTCAGCTACCCAGTTTGAGTATAGCTGTGTCACCCAGTGCTGGCCTGCATTTTTTGTAAAATAAATTCCTGTGGGCATCCAGGTACCCGACAGCACCTCCAAAATCCGGATCCCAGTTCACCCTTAGTGTTTTTGCTGACAGTTAATTTCCCTACCTCGTCCTGGTCTCTTTCATGTCTTTAGTCCATTTACCTTTTTTTCACGTTATTATTCCAATTCAAGCTTGTGGAGTGAGGAACAAACAGTGGGCCTGAGTCAGACCCGCTCGCAAGCAGCCGCTCGCTCGTTCCTGGCCGATGTTATACAATTGTGCATGCATATGCATCGCAGTGCGTGTGCACGAACTGGTCCGGGCGATCGGGAAGCAATCGCTCGCCCAGCAGAGACAGCCCAGCAGAGTGAGTGACAGGAGAAGCCATTTGTGGGTGGTAACAGGGGCTGGCCACTGGAAACGGGGGAGTGGAGGTGCGAACGCAGGTGTGCCTGAGCATCTTAACGCCGTTTCAGAGGCATGCATGATTAACAGGCAGCGTCATAGTACATGTCACCTGGTTGAATTATACACTGAAGTGCTTGCGGTAGGGTAGAGTCAATCGCAAGCGCTGTGGTCAGATCCGATGGAACCCGATGTACCGATGGTTGTATATACTTCCTGGAGATGACGTTCGCTAGTGGGCGTCTTAAGACAGGCTGGTGGGTGTATGCATACACAAAGTGATCGCACGCCAAGACATAGTGGATGTGCTTATGCCTTGCAGTGCCTGCCTTGACGTCACTTAGCTGAATTTGCATACGCTGTGAGCAAATGGCCGCATCTAGCGAGCGGGTCTGAATCAGGCCCCGTGTTTGCACTTATAAGTTTTTCCACCCGTTTACTGGGAAATGTCACCATGATCCGGGGAAGTGATTCCACCTACTGGAAAATTGCCCCTTGAAATCAGGTAAAAGAGCTTTGAATATGTATTTAGTTGTGTTAGCTTTCATGTTATGTATGTATCATGGCATTTTATTTGGAAATTTGGACAGGGAAATTTGACAGTGAGTAAACATTTCGAGACCAGGAAATCTTTATTTTGAATGTGGAAACGCCATGTGGCAGCCAATGACAAATGTCTGTTTGAATATCTTGACATCTTCCCTATACCGGGGCTTATCTACTGAGTGTGACATGTTGATTTTTTTTATCATAATCATTTTTTGAGAAGTGGTGCCCACAATTAGCCAGCAACAGAAAGATGACAAAATAATGAGGATAAAAGGACACTATAAAAAGGTGCCACCTTGGACCTTTGTGTGTGTACTTTGAACCCACATTACATAAATTTGTCCTAGAGCCAAGTATATTTGAAACATTCCAGTAAAGAAGTAGAGACAAGCTGAACCATTACAGCTTTTTAAATATATATTGACAATCAAGCCAATCAAACATTTTTTATACACAAAGCACAATAGGAGGGATAGCAAGGGATTTGCTGGGGATCTGTTAAAAATTGCTAAAAATATCTTCATACACTGGCAAGTAAACTTGCTTCAAATTCTTAATTTCCATCCAGTCCAATGACCCCCCACAGCCTTTTTACAACTCTCAATGAGCTCCTCTGTCCCAGGGCTGTAACCAGGGTGGCACTTTATTTAGCAGCATAAAATAAACAAAACACACAAAAAATACTAGCCCGTCCAGCTCTAACATTCAATCCCTCTCTCAAGGTGGAATGTCCAACTCAAAAAAAATTATTTAGCACAGCACTTACAATTACAAGCAATAGTCTCTCTCTGCTAGGCCTCAACCTGCACCCCAGGCAGTGAGTAACAGACTAGAGAAACTGACATTCATTTCATCAGCCTTTCATGGGTGATCCCTGCAATCAAGGTTGCTAATTAGCTCCAGACAGAAGCAAGGTACATGGGGTGTGTGTATATATATATATATATATATCCATTTGAAATCTTCCTGATTCTTCTTTCAGAGTGCATTGTCAGTTATCTAAAAAGCATCAACAAAGTCCTAGTCTTCACTAATATATTGTCAAGGTGAGTGCTGTGAATAATTTCTTCTCCATAAATATAATTATATTGGTTGTTGCATGGAGAAGAATCAATATGAGTCCTAAAAAAGGAAACCATGTTAAATAGTCATGGTACTGTAAAATATATTGATAGAAATACTGGCAAAACTAATCACTTCCACTTATGTGGTAGCTAATTGTTGAAGGCCTGTATTTTCCCAGACATGTGGCATCTAATAGTAAATGTAAGGAAACATTATAAAAAGATAAATAGACTAATACAGTAGACCCAAATTAAAATCCAAAACTATTTGAGTTACAGTACAGGAATATGTGACCAAAAGGCTGTAGCTAGTAGTAGCTTTATTTTTAGAGAAAAGTACATTTTATTAACATTCTCATTCCAAACACAGATGGAAACCACTTTCATAGAACACCTAGGGTTTTAACAAATTACATAGTACTTTCAAATAATAGCTTCTGTAGAAGGAAACAATGTTTGAATCAAAATAAAACGTTTTTCAAATCTTACATGAAAATAAATTGTTCTTTTATATGTATTAAGTTAACCTTTCTGCAGCTAAACCTAAAATACATGTTGCTTTATAGCAACAAACTAAGGGCCTGATTCAGCAAGGATCGCTATTGAGTACGCAACTGCAAATTCGGACAGAATGCAGCTGCAATTGTATGCCACTACCTGCCATAGCTTATTCGGCATAGAGATGCCCACTGCTGCTTTCTCACATTCACACTACGTCGTACTCCAGCATATACATCGGTGCCATCAACGGACATCGGGCCATCACACACATTTACAGCAAGTCAGACCAGCCGCAGAAATTGCATGTCTTGTCGCACGCAGTGAGTACTCAAGGGGCATATGCAATCGCAGTGGCTATTTTATGCGCACCCATGAAACTACGTTCAAAAGGACATACACGCTTGCATTTTTATGACCACTCCCCCATCACCACCAAACGCACACAGACTGTCACTCACTCTGCAATGGCTTCCTCTGTGCATCTGTAATTGCAGTGCAATCGTGATCGCAGAACACGCACAGTGCCGTTTTTATGCATGCGCACTAGTGAACAATCTGCAGATCTGCATATGCAGTTGCATCTGCAAACGCTGCTGAATCAACGTGATGCTGAGGGTGCTCCTGGAGCTATGCAATTCAGCGCCATGTTTGGTCCGACTAAAGGATTTCTTCTCGTATCCTCCTGAGGATGCGAGGAGAAAATCAGAAAACGTGCTGGCCGTGCGGCTGTTAGCCGCTTGATGCGGCGCTATCAGCCTCGTGGCCAGCACTTTAGTTGGAGAATGCTGGTTCTCGTGAGCAAACACCCAGGATAACCGGCATTTTCCGACTTAACTGCGCGCTGAGTTGAATTGTTCCGGGAGCTTCCGCCCAGGGCTATTCAGCCTTGCGTTGAATTGAATGGCGGCCTAAGAGTTAAGCTGGATACACACTGGAGCAATGTTGGACAGATATGCCTTTTCGTAACGACATTATCACCTACATCGCACAGTGTATGCATGTTTACGTGCTCCCGTGGTTGCTAGCGACGGTAGCCAGGTTTGATGTGCTACACATCAAACCAAGCGATATTGCTAGCAGCCAGTGAATGACATAAAGGTGGTAGTTATATCATTCATTAGTCGCTCAAGTGTGTACCTTGCTTAAGGCAAAGTGTACACTGGAGTTTACAATGCATTTTTTTCATGTGCATGTTGTGCACGTGTGCATAACACATGCACAAACGTCATATACTGTAAGCCTCATGGTTTTTTGCATGTGCATAATATGCCTTAAATATATACTGTAATCGAGTCAATATGGAAATACTGTACATATAAAAATGTGGTGGCGTGTTAACACCAGGGCAGGCCCGTGTGCAGCAGCCTTACCCAGCCTCTTTCTATGTCCCCCCCCCCACTTTCCACCTTCTCCCAGAGGGCCATCTTCCCAGCTAATTAACCTTTAATTAAATTGTACTGTATGTTAGTGTCGCAATCTCATTAGACAAAATACTAATGCACTCTATTGGACTTGATACCTGGTTTTATTAAGTCTGGGTAAATAATCCTACCAGTAGGCTTTTTACTCCTGTCCATAAATTCCAAACCAACATTGATGTGCCTGTCCTCCCACTTTTTGGCTACAGCCAATCCCCTCTTACCTGTGGTTAATCTCCAAAGCCTTATTATTATGCTTACATACTAGACTAGCTGCTCCTGATTTCACTTCCTGGACTTTGAACCTTCGATATATCTGACTTCCACTTGAACTCTGATTTTTCTGGCTTCATTCCTAACATTGAGCCTGATTCAGAGACACTATAGCACAGCTGCTGCATTTTTGTATGCAGCGGTTGTGCTAAAATATGCAAAAGCCGCAGGAGGCGTCTTAAGTAAAAAGACGCCAACTGACAGCTTCTTTAATCCGCTGCTGCTGAGTCCGATGTTGCTGAAATAGATCTGTGAATATGCAGTGTGGCTTCTGCGCATATCTGCATAATATCACCGATTTAAGTAAATATAGAATTTACTTAGATCTATGAATTAGACCCCTTGTTCCAGGATCATCCCTTGGCTATCAGCGACAGATTCCTGACTGTTTACCTGTGTACATAATAATTGGTTTTGTCTGATACCGGCTCCATTTAATCCATCAGCTAACTGTAATTGGGATCTTACCCTGAAATTACACCACTGTAGCCTCTGAGCTGTAGGTCCTTTTGCACCAGAAACTATAGATCCCACAAGCCCGCTGCCTAGGTGTCATCCTTGACTCTGAACTGTCCTTTGCTCCCCACATTAGTCTGTGTCAAAATCAAGTTACATACATCTAAAAAAATATCCAAAATTCGACCACATCTTACACAAGGCCTTACAAAAACCAGACTCTTGCCTCTACAATCCTTTTTGAATGCAGCTGTGAAGCTGATCTTCCTCACCAAAAGTACATTGTCTGCTGATCCACTCTGTCAGTCCCTCCATTGGTTACTGGTCTTCTACCGTATTCAATATAAAATACTTGCACTCACACATAAAGCTATTAACCAAACCACACCAACAAAATCAAGCTACATACATCTAAAAAAATATCCCAAATTTCCAAAATTCCACCACATCTTACACAAGGCCTTACTGGCCTTCCAAAAACCAGACTCTTGCCTCTACAATCCTTTTTGAATGCAGCTGTGAAGCTGATATTCCTCACCAAAAGTACATTGTCTGCTGATACACTCTGTCAGTCCCTCCATTGGTTACTGGTCTTCTACCGTATTCAATATAAAATACTTGCACTCACACATAAAGCTATTAACCAAACCACACCAACATATATCTCTTCGTTTATCTAAAAATATCTCCCAACCCAACATCTCCGATCTGCGTCTCTCATCTACACACATTACTTGTTCCCATGCACGGTTACAGGACTTTCTTCGGGCCGCACCCACTCTGTGGAATGCCCTCCCATGCACAATAACTTTCCACTAGTATCCAAATATTCAAGCGTTACCTGAAAACTCACCTCTTCAGACAAGCTCATCAGATTCCAGAACCACCCACTTAACCTTCATAATTTCCCTATCTAATTACATCATTTCTTACAGTCCACACATAACATCACATATTTTCTCTTTCTTCACTTTCACATCCTCCTAACCTCAGGCAAACTTTCCTGTATGACTGGATCTACAGCTAACCTCTGCAATCTGACTGGACCAATTTGCAATATGTAGCAATGATCCTTGTGTATCAACACCTATTTCCCTATAGACTGTAAGCTTGCGAGCAGGGCCCTCTTACCTTTATTTCTGTCTGTTATTACCCAGTTTAGTTCTATTAATGGTGTATCCAATTGTAAAGTGCAACGGAATATGCTGTGCTATATAAGAAACTGTTAATAAATAAATAATGTGTAAGCAAGTATTTTGTTCAGTGTCGGGCACTGTATAACAAAGGAAATGTCCAGTAAAGAGAATAATTAGCTATAATTATTATTACACTGGACTGCTCTGTCTAGCTTCGGCTGCCAGATTCTCCCACAAAATGTGTTCTCTGAAAAGGTAGCTTTGCTAATTTCTCATTGCACTTACGGCTAATGAATACCAATAAAAAGTCCCTAATAATGGTAAGTGGTATATAATAATTATGGCTTGTCACTGCGTGGCCAGTAAGATGACATGTGAACCACATTTTATTTATAATAGTATAGTTTTATTCTTGCAATAGTCACTGACTATTGTAGTCCTCTGAGAGGTCCTTATAAATATTGCACACCTAAGGATGTCATATACTGAACATGCATTTTAAAATTGCAAACCAACCAAACATCAAAAGTCTAATACAAGATGGGTTATCAGCAAAACCATGGCAGAGATCAATCTTTGCCGACACAATGTAGACATTTTGGGGATTATTTAATTGCTGTTCTCTACTAATTCATATACTGTATCTATTCATAGCCATTGCAACAATATTTTTCTTTACAACAATGCTTATATTTGATATACTATTCCTAAATAATGGATGAATAATAACAAATTACAAGAATATGTATTAATGAATCACGGTTACTTAAATGGAAATTATTCATTTTCCACAAAAAAAAAAGTATTGTTCAAAAATGAAAACCAATTACACATTTCTGCAAAACCGGCAAGCAGCCGCTAAACATTTTCCTCAAATAGTTTAAAAAGTAACATTTTCACATTACCTAATAGTAACTAACAAGTCATCTCCTATTATATTTATCACTGCTGCCTGGCAGGGGAGATCTACGGCATGTCAGGTCTCCTGCTGCTTCTGTCTATGCTCTGCTCCTTTTGGGAACAGTTTACATTGGAGCACTCGCTGCGTGAGAATTATTTATTCTTTTAATTCAACAAAGTTTGATTGCATTATTAAAAAAAACACAGAAAACAACAAACTTTAATTCAAACTTCTGTGTCGTGTATATGGGGGTTTTGATAGTATGTCATAGAAGCAAAAAAACATTACAGGGTTCCTGAAAAAAAGGCATGACTGGAAGTACAGGAATGATATTATAAGGGACAGAGGTGACTGTAGAGAAGACCAGCTTACAGTGCAGTGGGGAAAGGCAGTAGGGCAGTTCTGTCACATTTGACGAACCTTTTAGAATTTATCTGTGCAACATCTGTGTATGAAAATTAATATTTAGATACACAGGAGTCCAAGCTGGGTACACAATATTCAATGTAACAAATTATGAAATTGTCATTTTAATTTCACTAAGTCCTAGAACACATGATATAGAGCATACACACTATTTATTTATTATTACCAGCTATTTACAGTATATTACGCACACATATTCCACAGCGCTTTACAGAGAATATCTTACCATTCACATCTGTCCCTGTCCCAGTAGAGCTTACAATCTATATTCCCTAAGACATGCACACACACATACACACTATTGTAAATTTTTTGTGGGGAGCAAATTAAACACTATGCAATCTTCCAAATGACGGCACAATATATTGTGTATCCAATTAAACGTTTCTCAGGTACACTATGTGCGGTGGTGTGTACACACTACACGATGTGCAACACATCGTACATCGCATCATCCCATCTGTGGTGCAGCACAGCAAATGGGACAATGCAATGAATGACAGCAGCGATTGACAGATTGGGCATACACACTATGGGCCTGATTCAGAGCCGGATGCTATTTGCGCTCGCTCGTTCAGAAAAAGGGGCCGGCTATTTATATTGAGCGCTCGCTCTTTGCGGTCTGTTGACGCTTCAATGTCTGAGCGAGCGAACGAAACATGCGCTCGCTATTTTGTAAAGACGCCCCCTGGCCACTCGCATCCTACGTCATCTCCGCTATTTATTTGATTAATCGAGTACATCGAAAGGCGTCTGAACTGCTCGCAGTGCTTGTGGTTGGATTTTCCTACCATAATCATGCAAACAGTTCAGGCTAAGAAACAACAAAGTGACGTGGTCGATGACGCTGCTTTGTTAATTATGCACACCCTTAAAACGCCCGTTTTGACCGTTTGGCACGCCTGCGTTCGGATCTCCACTCCCCGTTTTCAAACACCTTCCCCTGTTACCACCCACAAACGCCTCATCCTGTCACTCAAATTAGCAGGCACTCGCTATTTTGCGAGCACTCGATTTCCGACCGCAATGACTGGTTGGCGCATGCGCATTACGACCCATATGCATGCGCAGTTGTGCGAGCATTGCTCGGAGCGAACGGGCGGCTGCTTACGGGCGGCTCTGAATCAGGCCCTATATCCGATGTGTACAATATGATTGTTCCAGTCTGCATTGGAACGATATGCTGGACGATAAATCATAAAGTGTGTGCCCAGCTTAGGAAGGGTAGCATCTCTAAGGAGATCTAGGGGGCTGCAGAATAGCTCCACACAGAAAACACATAAAAGTAGATGGGTCATTCCATGGTAACTCACATCACAAAGTGACATAGCAAGCTGTTTGCATGACTATAAGCAGCAAAAGGAATTTGTGAAATAATATTATTTACGAAGAAAATAATAACACAGGTCACACTTTAAAAAACTGTATACAGGAATTGCTAATTATTTGCTATGTCACTTTGTAACGTGAGTTACCATGGAATGACCCAAATACTCATTCTAGAGGGAATATTGAAAGAGGAAGGTAGTAAATAAATGGGTCAATACAGCAGAATGGAGCTCAAGTAAAAATAAAATCATGTCATAAAGTGTAGAGCACCGCGTTGTGCTTTATGGTGCCCTGGGTAAGCTGGCAATTAGAGGGACAGCACAAATCGTGTCCACCAGAAGTGCAATAGCAATGAGACACCAGAGATTGGAGAGAGCAGGTGTCAATGGACAGGGAAAGAGATTAGAGGCCCAACCCTTGTTGCAGGCACTGACTACTAGATAGGAATACAGTAAAAACTTATTTTGAAAAACAATATAAGGCAGGCTTTCATGTAAGGACACATTGCTCTATTGATGCCCTTTGCAAAACCAATCCCCAGATGATCCAGACCATCACGCAAACATAGAAAACCATGAAAACGTTCAAGTAGGTGGACTTTGAAGGCACTAAAGTTGTATTGTATGGGTGTATAATAAACAAGATAACAAAATTGAGTTTTGAGTCTGGTGGGTAAGATGTTTCCTAGAATATCCACAGTGAGTGGAGAAATTGAATGGTATGATTAAAGACACCCACTATTTCAAACTTACTTTCATCAAGTTTCAAAAAGCTGATCACACAATGCTAGAAGGTGGGAACACAAATATTCTATATATCTTTAATACAGCTCCGCAGGTAAACCAATCAAGCAAGGAGTCTTGCATTAGCAGAAGAATAACACACGTTAGTCACTTTCTCCAAAACGAGGTGATCATCCGATGACTCCCTCTGTTCCTGGGCATAAAGATAGATGTCAAACAAGACCTTAATAAAATTAAGAGGGCCAAACATGGTCCAATAAAACTTCAGATGAGGAAAGAGAGCCATAAAACAATCATAATTCATCACTGATTTTCTTTAGTAATGCAGTCTTCCTTGGCTTCAGGAAACTTTACCAGCCAAAGCAGCTTTCTTGGAAGTCATTAATTCCAACAACAATTTATGCTGGATTTTCCCAGATTAGCAAATGTTAAAAGTCAATGTGCTTAAAACACTATATGCAGAAAATCGCTATACATCAGACATTAATATGTACATCAGTGGCGTCACAAGGGGGGTGTGAGCCGCACCCAGGTGTCACCCACCGAGGGGAGACACCAAAGTGCCGACTCCTCCTCGGTGACAGGAGCCGGGCTCTGCACTGTAGTAATATGTGCAGCACTCTGCTCCTGTCACAGTGAGGGAGCCGGCGCTGCAAAACAAACTGGTCCCCGGGGGCAGTCTGCATCTCCGACACCAATGGAGACAAATACGGTGGTGCGGAACGTGAGGCCACGCCCCATCATGAGGTCACTCCTCCTACTTTGCCGGCATGCGGCTTTGCCGCACTACAAGGCTGCCCACCTTTACCCGCACTGGGTGTAAGAACAGGTCGGAACGCCACTGATGTAAATTGAGAAGTGAATGTATAGAAGCAGATATCATGGGGATGGACAAATCCTAATTCAGTGCAAATTACACATTTTATTTTTAAAACACATATTTTACATTTTATATACATACTTATACCCACACACAAATATGTGTATATTTGACAGTTACAATACATATATCCCACAGATACATTCAGGAATATAGAACACACCAAGCACTGTCAGCAGCTTTTTTCACAAAACTAACAGCGTAGGTGCTGAAGAAGCTGACAAGGTCTTTATTAGTGGTGACAACAGGTGTGTGTATTCTGATACATTCTATTTGCTGACAAACTTGCACTTTCATCTACTCATGCAAATTAATATAGTTGTCCAGTGACCGCCAAGGCTAAAAGACACATATATACTGTATACACTGAACTGCAGTCTCATAATTCCATCAAGTTAATAATTCAGCTATATTTAGCCGTACACAATAGCATATATTCACTCAGTCACACAACTGTACTTGCACATATGTACTGAACCACAAACAAATGCATTTATCACATATTCAGTTACACACGTGTATTTACTCAGGCACATAACTTGGGGTTAAGTGGTGGCTCCAGAAACTGGTAAGTTTTCCCTGGCACAATTGCTACGATCTAGTCATCAGAAGGGGATGCAGACAGCACCTAATTATAGTGCGCACAGTGCTGGTACATATAGCTGAGACTAAATATGGCATTTAGCAATGCTTTCTTCTAATGAACCATTCCTTTAAGATGCAGACGCCTGACATTTCCCCGACGCTGGGAGACAGGCGCCCGGCATCCCGATCGAAGGGATGCCGGGCGCCGCGAGCGGACAGCCGCGGGGGGGAGGGTGAGGTTTAGGGCACCCGGGGGGACTTAGGTGTAGGCAGCAGGGAAGGGGGCGGTTAGGGTTAGGCACTTAGAGGGGGGATTAGGGTTAGGCACTTGGGGGGGAGGTTAGGGTTAGGCACCCCTAAGGAGGGTTAGGTTAGTCAATACTTACCTATTGACGATCAGGATTTCCAGCGCGGCCGGCGGTATTTCATACCGATTCCGGGAGAAGGTGCCTTTCACATCTCTGAGGAAAGGAGCAGCTTGCAAATGAAAGTGAGCAAAACTGCCTGTAGAGATCATCCATGGCTATAGGAAATGGTTATTGTAGTTATTTTGACAATATTATAAATGCATCTGATTTAGTTCTGCCAGCCTGCGTGTGGTTGCCTATAAGTGCTGGTGTTTTGTTTTCCATGTACCCATGTCCCATGATGCATTTTGTCAAGTCTTGTGCTCTCCATCCATCTGGGGCTAATCTTACTCTGCCATTTGATTGGTGCCAGCTGCTTAGCACATTTACATGCTTACTTGTCTGCTGCTCTGCCTTTCAACTTTATGACCCCCATCTTGTGACTTTCATTCTACATTGACTGCTGACTGGACTGACCTTTGGCCTTGTGACTTTAATTCTACTTGCCTAGTCTTAGCAGATGCCTTTTCCATCAAACAGTACTCTCCTTGGTTTTACCCATTGTTTTATTATTTATTACCAGTTATTTATATAGTGCACACATATTCTGCAGTGCTTTAAAGAGAATGTTTGGCCATTCACTACTGCCAGTTATTACTTGTTGTATCCATCATATTTGCATTATGCTTTCTACTGCTGAACTGTGGAGCTGGTTACTTTCAGTATTATATTCTGTATGCAACTCGCCCTGCTGGTTCAATGTAGAAGTGGCTGGCATTATTGAACACTGCTACTGACTTGTGTCAGCTGGTAGCCCTGACCGCTACACCCTGCATTGCTGTTCTCGTACCTTTTAACGCTACTTGTGAGTTATGGGGCATACACACGGTCAGATTTTCCTTCAGATTTGTACAATAACTATTTTAAAAATCGTTCATATCTGAAAGAAAATGTGACATGTGTCCCTGCAACGATGAACGATGAGCGTTCCCGTTTGTCAGATAACGATATCTGACATCGGATGTGTTTGCAGTCGGATGTGTCAGATTTTCATTCATTTTAATACTGTCAAAAATCGTTCGTAGTTCATGAAATTGTTGATAAAATCGTTCAAATCGTTCGTAGTTCATCGTTCGTCTGACAGATCTGACCGTGTGTATGCACCATTAGGCATTTCCTCTTTTAGTCTGGCATATCCTACAAATCTACACTTCATAAATTATCATGTTGCCAAATGTAAGTGATAACCAGGTACTGGCGAACATTTAGCGTTCCATTGGAACAGAGGTTACCATAGATGAAAACCTTGTCTAGATTGGTTCTGATAGTGACAATATTGTTTTTCAGTGACATTTCTTATAATTTGAGTTAAAAGAATATACAGTATTAAATTCCGAATGTACACAAATGTTTTGTAATATTAGTAGGGAAAAAATTGTGGAGAGTAATAAAGATTTTTACATTTCCAATTATATGAGAAAAGCAAAAAAATAAATAAAATAAAAAGTTTCCACTGCTCTGGTGTCTGGGTCAGATGTATTATATCCAGTGAATGTTTCTAAATTATAAAACATTTACCAAGGGATAAAATGTATAGAAACAGTTACACAACAAAACTAATAACACACAATAAAACATTGGTCAGTATATAAATGTTTGGTTACCAGTAACCATCACAGGAGATCACAATTGCAACATGAATCGCTGAGAGGTATCCCATATTAAGGTCACTTTGGAATGCGTTAACTGCTGATCAGGATGCAGTATTCAACAGCTAAGTTCCACAGGGACTATACTGGAATATTGATGTTTCCTACTATTATTATTATTACTATTATTATTATATACTAACCAAACTGTTTCACTAATGACTGCTTCATTGTCTGCCATATGAAGGTATACAGTACTTTCTGCCATTTATTACCCATCATTCATTATACATTGAGGTTTCCAGTGACATGCTAACCAATTTATTTTGTGTGTTATTAGTATTTGGATATAAGTTTCAAAGAAAAAGCATTATAATATTAAATATAATGTATAGCAACAAAAAGTGGAACTTGAAAAGAGCAACACTGACATGGATGTCCAAGTGCTGGGATGCAGTCCCTCAGAATGTAAATGATCCAATTTCTCCATGCAATAAGGACTCCTAACCATTTCTCTCTAGACATTTAATGAAACATGAGATTTTAAATGTAAATGCATCCGCAATTCAACAGAAAATGGTTTGACATATGTCATGTTTAATATGGCTCATAGAGAAGGGAACATGAAAACATTTAGTAAGAAAGGAGTGAAGAAAGTGCTTAATCAATGGACCATTCCACACAATTCAAAATCAGCATTAATGAACATATTCATGTATGAAATAGATTTTTAAAGTTGCAACAAATGTTAAGTTGTTTTGTCCTATCAGATTTAATGGGAAACTAAATATAAACATGTTAAATCTTTTCAATGAAACATCATTGCAGGAGACATTCAGTCACACATTTCAAAGTGATAAATACCTGATATTATTTCTACAATGTGGGCCTTTTCCAAGAGAGAGCGAATAGGCAGTTAGTAAAGGGGGCAGACTGACTACAAACACACTTTTTTAATAAATCTGTAAACAGAATTTTAATGAGTTAGCAAGTTAATGAGTCTGCCCCGTCTCCACTGCTAGGCAGACGGGACAGACTCTAGCCGGATGCCAGGAGATGAGGACGACCAGCCGCCCTGAACGGGATAAGTACGAGAGTTCCACATCACAACTGATTATCCACATCATTATGCGCCTCTAAACTAGTGGTCAGGGAACAGGGGTAAATTACCCCACATGGGGTAAAAATGACATTCTTGGGGGTAATGGACAGACAGCCGGGCATGAATATGAATCATTCTATAATACAGAATGATTCATATGCATGCCCGGCTGTGCCGCAGGGAGGCTCTAAGCCGGATGCCCGCTGAGATGTTATTACAAGCGGGCGCCCGGCTCCTTCCCTGCAGCGCCACGTTAGCTGGAGTTCTTTTCTGAACTCCAGCTCCCGCCTCTCTCCATGCGCACTATGGGAGAGACGTCATGACGTCTCTCCCATAGTTCCGAGGAGCAGCCAGGCGGACAGAACGGCGGCGGGTGCAGGAGTGGGGATTAAGGTAAGTGGGGTTTTTTGTACAAGTGGCACTACAGGGGCATTATATGGGGGCACTACTACAGGGGCATTATATGGGGGCACTACTACAGGGGCACTACTATATGATTGCCTTCCTTTCAAATCAAGGGGGTAATGTCGGCATATATAAATATATTTTGGGGTAAAAGGTAAAAAGTTCTCTGACCCCTGCTCTAAACTATTCTCTCTAATCTGGTCTTTTGGCCTCACCCAGTGGACTGACTCTTCTCACCATGATGGCCACTGCCTTGATGTTGAATTTTTTAGATTTGGTTCAGTTTCGTATTTCTATAACAGAACTTCACCTCTCTCAGACCATCACCTGGTCACTTACTATTTCTCCTCAGAAATGTTAACCTGTTTGCACTGTAACACACCAAAACTCCTCATATCCACAAAAATCTCAGTTCAATTTATTTCCAACATATTCTCACCTGTCTGCAAAATCTTCTTTCCTCATTTTCTACATAGTCCTGTTCTAATCTATTTGAACGACATACTGATCAAACCCTAATAGGTTTTGATCAAGCTTCTCCAGCTATTTTTGCTTTAATGGAGTTTGGTTTCTCCTCAACTGTCTGTGTGTTGGATTTCTTACAACAGCTCCCTATATGTTTTCCTTTTATGAAGTTACGCTCCTAGTTGCAGTTGGCTTGTTGTACCGTGGTGCATTTGGGGAGGGAAGGGTTGGGTTCCGGTGAGCGTAGGATGGAAGTAGGATAATAAAGTTTTCTGCCACTGTGTCAGCCAGTTTTAGATGATGTTTTTTCAAAGTGTTGTAATCCATTTATTGATGATTGTTTCAGTTATCCTTGGGTCGATAGGCCTTTGACAATACTAGACGCACCATTATTTAAATTTATGCCATAAACTCTCAAAAAACTCCTGCCCTGTACTTGCCGTTGAAAAGGCATTTGATCGTATCTCCTGGCCATATATATCTAGAATTCTTGGAATTATGGGCTTAAAAGGCAAGTTCTTTGAGGGTATCAAAGCATTCATTTGTAATTCTAGAGCCACGGTTATGGCTAATGGAGTCCAATCAGCACCATTTCCAACGACACTCATAAAGGATGTCCCCTCTAGCCCCTAATTTTTGCCTTACTAATCAAATATATGTCAGAAAAGATCCACAGCAACCAAACATTCTTAGGGTCCTATTCGTGCTAATGCCCACAAAATTGCCCTCTACCTGGACAATGGGCCTGATTCAGAAGGAACGCAATTGCAATTACACACGCAATTGGCCAAATGTTGCGTACTGCACATGCGTGTGCATCTCAGTGCGCGTGCACGAACAATGCACTGCGATCGGGACTGTGACCGCAGTCACTACGCAGGCCCATCACAGAGTGATTGACAAGAAGTACCGTCTGGGGGTGGTGATGGGGGCTGGTAGGAGAAAGGCAGGCGTGCCAGTGCGTTTGAATGCCGTTGTATGGACATGCATTAATTATTCACTGTGATGCCATATTGAGCTCGTGTACTCCATGTGTGCAACGAGGTTAGCAATTTCTGAGTAAGGTCAGAGCTTGTGCAAGTGTGTTTGAGGCTGCGATTGTGTTCGATGTTGCCGATGGTTTTGCAGTCTCGCTAAGTATTACGGATGTGTGTAAGGTAAGGTAAGCATCCTTATGTTGTGCTGCGACGGCATAGCAATCGCAGATGATTAGCATATCTTCGCAGTGAGACTGTGTGTGTAATCGCTATTGCAGTTGCAATCCGTACTGAATCAGGTCCAATGTTCTCCTGGCAGTCCCGGATCCAACAATTCCTCCCTCCATTATAAAATCATTGACAAGTACAGACAGCATTCACTTCAATTCTCAGAAGGCAACATTTTCCTCTTCAATGGAAGTGAACTAAGATAAAATATTTAGTTATTCACATTACAAAACACCGGGCCAACTATTCTCACCTCCTATCATTTATATTTTTCTAGCTGTAAAGTTTAGATCTTCTTAATTTGTGTGTTGTCAATACCCTGGTTTTACTGTACTACCTTGTTAATTTTCAGTTGTAAAGTGCTGCAGAGTGCACCATATACTGTAGATACCCTTTAACAAATAAATACGATTTTATAAGGCTCCACGTTATGTCACATTTTTCATTTTCACATTATGTAAGCAATGAAATCAAATGGATCTTGTGATCCAATGACTAATTTACAGACGAAAAAAACTTGCAACTCTGCATATGTTGCAATGTGTTTTATTGATGAACATGCTATATTAAGCAAAAGGTTTTCAAACACTTTGGAACAAATAGATAATAACATTGGCTGCAAATACATATACAGTGGTTGATCAAATAAATATGTAAACCACAAGCCATAATTCATAAATATCAAACTTGTAAATGTGGATGAATTCAATGTAAAAAGTATTAAAAAATAAATCTCAATGCTATTAACTGAATAGAAAATCAAATACTATATGATAACAACAATATGCTAAATAAACAATGTGCTAGTCCTAATAAGCACAAAAATATAAACTGTCCATTTGCAGTCACTCAGGGGTATATTTACTAAATTGAGAGTTTTCAGAAATGGAGATGTTGCCCATAGCAACCAATCAGAATCTACTCAACATTTAACGAGCACCTTCTAGAAGATAATAACTAGAGCCTGATTGGTTGCTATGGACAATATCTCCACCTCTAAAATCTCTTACTTTAGTAAATATACCCCTAAGTGTAACAAGATAATGAAATTCTGCAGATAACTAACTGGTCAAAAATGGAGGATACAACCACCACAATCACCGGTGCTAATTTCAGACTTTAGGACAAACACTGAGATACAGGAACCAATTGGATACATAATGTGGGCACTCATCACTTGGAGACAGGTACCTGATGCAACATTCACATCCAATCAGGACACTTCAAGGATAAAGACATTCATAAGAAAGAAGGGTAATGTTGATTATTTTTAGAACAGAATTTTCTCTAGATCCTTATATAAATGTCTCTGAGACCTATTAGCTGCTTCCAGATAACATGCACGATAGCTGGAAGAGTGAACAGGTGAATTGGAAGAGGTAGGTTACCCAAAGACTGTACAGATGAGGAACAGTTGAGCTGAGAGTAGTCACTGTTATTATAACAGCAACAGTGTTTATCTTTTTCTGGACACATCTGAGCAGGAAAAGGATCCTTTAGAAAGAGGATAGAGGGATTTGTGATTTCCATCTGAAATTCTGGTAGTGTAATCCACCTCAATGGCAATTTTTATTTTGTATTCCAGTTCCAGAAGCTCTTTATTTACTTACACATACTTACATTCATTTCCATTGGAAGACAAATTGCATTCAACAACTACCTGATATGTAAAAAACATTTTCAAAAGCAACAGTCAGATCTTCTGCTTCCAATTTTCTTTTATGACTGGAAGCAGTCATGATGATTATTCTTAAAGTGGGCAGCAATGTGCTAATTAGAAAAGTCCCATTTACATTGAACATTTACATCAGTTTACATTCAAACCTCAAGATTCAAAACCTGGATAATGATTGGACTCCAAGAAGCTCCTCAAATTAACTGCTACCAAATCTATCCAACTCCAAGGAGTATATTTAGTAAAGTGCGGGTTTGTAGAAGTGGAGATGTTGCACATAGCAACCAATCAGATTCTAGCTATTATCTTCTAGAGGGTGCTAAATGATAAGTAGATTCTGTAAACCCGCACTTTGGTAAATATACCCCCAAGCATTTTTTGGATTGATGCTTAAGAGGGCAATATTATCAAATTCATTCTATATACTTTTTATCTCTTGATTGTGTTTAGTATGTTTGAACACATTTACCTGTCTATGTTTCAGGTGGAAACTGGATAGTGGTGGGGTACATGGTTAATCAGTGCTAGTGCTTTGTATTTCTCTGAGCCACAAGTGACAGAGAGAGGGGCACCAGTAGGGAAGCGGTGGCTTCTTTGTGTTCTATTAGCAGAGTCTGCTCGGCCACTCAGGGAGATACTCAGTGGTCCTGTCATCAAAGCTCTGCCCTCTAATACGGGGGTACCAGCGCTAGTGCCCGCTCAGTATAACAATGACCATCGCAGTCATTGTGCATCTAATCTGTATTGTACCAATCACTACGGTGGAGAAGGGACCCTGACAGCGTGGGTCAGGCAAGAGGAGCCAAAGGGGAAAAAGTAATGAAGAGAAGGGCAGAAGGAGGTGGAGCCAAAAGCTGGAGCAGTGTGGAAAGGTGAACAGCTTCAGCTAGTTAATTATCCTGTCATCTGTGTCTAGATATTTGTTACAGACCTAGAAGGCAGCTTAACGTTACTGCAAGTATGAGTGGCCTGTCATTTTCAGTATAGTCAGTTTTTTGGCGAATCTTTTCACTGATCCAAAGGGTCCTTGGCTTGAATTTTTTTGGGGTACCTTGCTTCTCGGACATGAACCCCTTAATGTTACGGACGCCAGTATAGAGGAGCCTTGACGACTGGCCTGGCGCTTATTCATATATTTGCAAATGTATGTAACTAATATCTCTGAATCTCTATTATCATGTAGAATTTAAGTATTTTCGTTGATTTTGCTGCAGTGTGCTGAAGGGCAAATCCCTTTTTTCTGTGTTCAGTGTAAACCCCGCTCTTTACAACCACCTGTTCTATGTCATTAAGCTGATATGAGCAACCTCCATATTTTTTGTTTGCAGTCTTGAGAGGCATGAAGGGAGCCAGCATTAGGAGGAGGTGCTGGTCCTTATAGTGCCATGTGGAGGTTTCTGGGGTACCTCCAAGGTGAGTTAGCTCTCAGCTTATACATGTGCTGTTATCATGCAGTACACCAATTTGTAATAATATGACCCAGAGTGGGTGCTACTATTATGTAGCAATAATTATTTTGGGGTGAGCGTTTGGGAGTGGGGCCCCCGGAGTTGTTCTGGCTGGACCTTTTGCAGGGCATCACCACTTAATTCACATAGAATATTTTTAGCACTTTTCTAATTGTTTGTTTATTATTTATGTTTTAATTCTCTCACATTTCATTAACACATTGATTTATCCTTACACATCTATCCTTTACACTTCACTATCACCTTTTTTCCCTTTTTCGTGTGATGCCCTGGGGATGGTCCTTGGCTGGAATTTTATTTGGGGTACCTTGCTTCTCGGACGTGAACCCCTTAATATTAGGGACACCAGTATAGAGGAGCCTTGACGATTGGCCTGGTGCTTATACATATATTTGCAAATGTATGTAACCAATACCTCAATCTCTATTATCATGTAGGATTTAAGTATTTTTTGTTGATTTTGCTACAGTGTGATGTAGGGGAAATCCCCTTTTTATCCTGTCATCTGTGTCTAGATATTTGTTACGGACCTAGAAGGCAGCTTAACGTTACTGCAAGTATGAGTGGCCAGTCATTTTCAGTATAGTCAGTTTTTTGGCGAATCTTTTCACTGCTCCAAACAAAGGGTTCTCTGCATATGGATTTTTCTGTTTCAATGATATGGCGGGAACCAAAAGATCACTGCACAGATTGTCACTCTTGTCTTGCGAACATTTCAGGTATCAGTTCAAAATCAAAGCACACTGTGACCTAATTTACCATCTGCCATAAGGCCTGTGCGTCATGAAGAATTAACTGTGCCAAAGCCTCCAGAAAATGTCATACTTAGTGATGATGAGCAAGAAATAGATCATGTGTAGAGAATCGTTATGATCACATAAGGCTTGATCCATCCTTTGAAACTTCCTCTTCAATTTCTGAACCATATTTACTTACCCAAGGAGATCTCAATGACCTTGTCCGAGATTTCCACCTATCTAACAGTCAAGCAGAACTTTTAGGCTCCAGAATGAAAAGCTGGAATCTCCTCCACAAAGAAATAAAAGTATGTGTTCTGATATAGGCATAGTGACTTTAAGGAATTATTTCCCTTAAAGATGGACTTGTTTTTTTGCAAAGATGTTAATTATTATGGAATCACTATATATAGTCACCAGTACAAAGGTGCTTATTTATCAATTCTTCTAAAGTTAGCTTGAAAGCTGTACTTCTTCACAATGGAAATAAGTTTCCATCAGTACCACTAGCTCATGCTGCTGATATGAAAGAAACATATGAGAGTATGAAACTCCTTCTGGATAAAATCAAGTATGAAGAATACAAATGGAATGCCTGTGGTGGTTCAAATTCATTTCTCTTTTGCTTGGACTATAACTTGGTTTCACAAAGTACTGTTGTTATCTTTGTGAGTGGGACAGCAGATACTGGAGAACACATAGGGGGTGATGTATATAACGCTTCCAGCTTCACCTCTTTACCGAGGCGAAGCAGGAAGTACTAACGATGAGATGTATGAACATCTCATCGGCCGGAGAGGGAAGTGATAACTCCCCCCTTCGGCCATCCCTGCCTGAGTACACAGCGCATCAGCCTAGTGCTGATGCGCTGTGTCTCAGTCCCAGCCGGCTCCACTGAGTACCGTGAGATCCCGCAAGTATCGCAAGATCCCGCATGCAGCTCTGGAGCCGGCAGCCACTGCAGCAGGGACAGCTCTGTCCCTGCTGTGGGGATGGCATCGCCAGGCTGTAGCTGTCAATAGTGACAGCTGCAGCGGGCGGAACGGTCAGGTGAACTGACCGTTCATACATTGCCCAGGCTATCGGTGCTGCCATCTTGTAGATAGCAGCACCAATAATGACAGGGGCACATAGCACCCCTGTAATTTACCGCTAAACCCCCCCGATCATACATCAGGGAGAAGTGGTATCAGTGCACATAACGTGTGCTGATGCCGCTTCGTCGCTTAATACATCTCCCCCATTATACTCACCAGCGGTGGCCAAAGCGAACATCACTAAACCCAGGAAAGAAGAATGTTGTCAGTACACCACTTGCTGTCACGGAAAAAGTATATCTGCCTCTACTCCATATAAAGCTTAGTCTTATGAAGAACTTTATTAAAGTAATGGACTGAAGTGGACTTGGATCTACATACTTAAACCAAAAATTCCAGAGGATCAGTGATGCAAAGATCAAAAAGGGGATCTTTGCAGAACCTCAAATAAGAGAATTGATAAAAAAAGAGAGCTTTGATGGTCAGTTAAATGAGGCTGAAAAAGCTGTATGGGAGTCTTTCAAAAGTATTTGCCAGAAACATAAGGCAGATAACGAAGAAGAAATAGTGGACAGTCTTTTAAAATTTCACAAGACCATGGGATGTATTATGTCTTTGAAAATCCATTTCTTGTATTCGCTGTATTTCTTCCCAGCAAATTTTAGAGTTGTCAGCAAAGAAACATAGCAAACAGTTCCACTAGGATATTTCCATAATGGAAAAGTGGTATTAGGGCAAGTAGAGTCCAGGTATTCTTGGTGAATATTGTTGGACTCTTAAAAGGGATGCTCCTGATGCAAAATACAGCAGAAAATCTTATACTTTACATTTTAAGTGAGTTAACCATTTAATATATATGTACTGTAAATAAATGTTATATTGTAAACATTAATTGGTTGTCATTCGAAATCCTTACGTGATGGAGACATTCTAAAACTATGTTTCAGTTCAGCACAGAAAATACTATTGGATTCACCCATTTTCACTCTTGTGACAAAAAGATAAAAAAACAATTGTAAACCAGCGTAATTCATGGTGACTATTCTCCATTTACACACACCAGGTCTGTTCAAGATATTTTTCATTATTTTATCAGGCATTTGAAACTCAGGTGTGTGTCTTGAAGAGGGAAGAATTAGGTTTACGAATATGTAAAATAACTACTTATCTACCTATATATGTTCATGAATCTTGTTTTATATTCATAATTGGAGATCAACATTCTTAAAATGCTTTAATTCATTTACTTATATGTTAAATATGTATCTAAAATTATAAACTTGGTAAAAGACTTATGTTTTCTTTTAGAAATATTTAGACCAGTTGATGCCCTACCTAAAAATCATATTCAGTAATTATTTGATCTACATTAAGTGGCCATAATCTGTTTTTTACAATACATCTCTCTGTACCGGGTCATTTAGCATTTGCTGATGAAATATAATCTAATTATTTAAAGAATAATGAATTTAATATATGTATTGCCTGTTTTAATTTCAAGAAGCATATAAAACTAATAACCAAATGATGTCTTCATTATGGCAGGGTAAGAAGGTTATGAGAAGGAATAAATGACCACAGATAGTGCGGGATTCTATACTGGATAGTTTAATATTTAATATTTAAAATAGAATTCTGTTTGCTAAGATCAGTACTTTTTAGATAAGAATTAAAAGCATGAACTTTGTTTGTATTTGATTTTGCCTAGAGTGTTTTGTTAAATTCCCCACCAGGAATAATACTTGGGCAGATTGTCAGCAGTGATTTGACACACTGAGAGCGTGAATACTGTTTAACAGATTGCTACTATACACAACTATTCTTTAGATCTTTCGCTGCTTGGAAATCCAAGGTATAGATTGCCATAACAGTAACTAGCGATCTCGTCTTGGTACAGTTACAGCAAGCAAAATAATAGGCAATTGACTGAATACCTCTCAAATTACTATGTATTAAGGGCATGTTTGACAGGAGGGATGATGGGAAACAACTCCTTCTCTTAATAATGCTACATAAAACTACCATGTTCATATATATATAAAAAAGAAACTGAAAATTAAAAGGCCTATTAAACCACTCTCTGCTCTTTTTATGCATGGTTTAATTGAGCAACCACAGCATCGCATGGCCTTCTTCAGCTTCTCACCTGAACTGAAGCCTGGTACACACAATACGATTTCTCGGACGATATGCCCGATCGGAATGACATATCGTCCACATCATGTAGAGTGTACCCGCTATGTCGGCTGTTGCGCGCTCCCGTGGGGTCGTCAGCCTCATCGTCATGTCGTCCCTACATGCAGGTCAACCTGATGATGCGACTGACAACCCCATGCAAAGGGATGCATCAGTGGCCGACATATCAGGTACCGGATTGTCTATTGTGTACCGGCCACCCGATATGTTGGCCCACCAGCATTAGGGAACGAGGAGGAGCAAAACATAGCAGAAAACATAGTAAGTTTAAATCAAGCTTCAAAAATGGAGGAAACTAAGCGACCCCCTGCCGCTAGTATTCATGATGCTTTCAGATATATAGATCATGAAAATACCTTTCAATGGTTCATGGAACCCCAACAAATAATTTCCTTTATTTTGTATGTATTGCAGCATTTTATAATATATTAGTAATAATTGTGTATGAATATGACAAAATAAATAATAAACAGTCCAAAGTCTTATTTAAATAACTACATTGTATAATACAAATCACTTTTTTGGCAATATGCATTAAAAGTAGATATTGGATGTAATTTACTACATACACAGTAATCAAGATGTGAACATTTAGACCCCAATACATGTCACCAATAGATATAAGATTACATACTGATCATCCTACTTCTTTATAAAGAAAACATAATAATAATTATTTATATAGCAAATACTAGCCGACCTTTGGGCTGCCCCCTATAGGAGGGGGACAGCCAGGTCGGTACTGCAGGGGGCGTGGAGCTGCAAAAATGGGCGGTGCGGTGATCAGATTGCGTAATTGTTACACACACACACGCCGTTAGACAATAGTAAAAGGTGGCTTGTACCGCCCACTGTACTCGGGAAGTGGTCGAGCAGGGTTGAGGGTGGCTCCAGGAGCCTTGCCCACTTTTCTGGCCGGCCAGGAATGTTTATCGATTTTCGGGAGCCTCCCAGCCGTTTCAGGAGAGTAGATAAGTGTGTCCACATACATCTTTACAAGTCGCGTTAAACATAAAGCGTGAACACCATGCAACTTTGTAGTGCACAGCGTCTTTTTGTGCTACTTTTTACCTTCAAATGCGTCTTATTCGAAAAGCAATGAGAATAGGACGCACAAGAAACTACCATGTTCATATATACAGAAAAGAAACTGAGAATTAAAGGCCTATTAAACCAACCTCTGCTCTTTTTATGCATGGTTAAATTCAGCAACCATAGCATCACAAGGTCTTCTTCAGCTTCTCATCTGAACTGAAGCCTGGTACACACAATACGATTTCTCGGAAGATATGCCCAATTCCGATGGATCGGAACAAAATAATGTCCACATCATGTAGAGTGTACCCGCTATGTCGGCTGTTGCGCGCTCCCGTGGGGTCGTCAGCCGCATCGTCAGGTCGTCCCTACATGCAGCTCAACCTGATGATGTGACTGACGACCTCATGCAACGGGATGTAGCAGGGGCCGACATATCGGGTGGTCAGGAATCGGATTGCCTATTGTGTACTGGCCGCCTGATATGTTGGCCTGTCGGTGGCAGATGAGGTGAATCGGCAGTCGTAATGCTGGGTACACATATCGTAAAGTGTGTACCCAGTTTAGAATACAGATGTCACTGTATACTTCAGAGTTACCATAGTTGCCAACCGTCAAATTTAATCTCAAGGGACACTTTCCTGCTGGTCACTTTAATGTCAGCGTGTCATACACAAAGCAGTGAGTTACATCAGACATCTGCACACTACAATTGCAGTCATTATACTTCCAGCTAACATGATTGTAATGAACCTTATTGAAATGATCAGATTGTGTAATTGTGACACACACACACTCCGTTAGACAATAGTCATTGACAAGCAGCTTCTGCTGATTAAAATATGTGGTATGCCTATAATATGAGCAACTGCGGGTGTATCTGCATGGGAAATGCTCCGTTACAGTCTCAGCGGCTGTGACACTAACACCAGCAGTTGCACACAGATTATAGGCATGCCACATATCATTTTAATCAGCAGAAGCTGCTTGTCAGCGGCTGTGACACTGTAACGTAGCATTTCATAAGCAGATGCACCCGCAGTTGCACACAGAATATAGACATTCCACATATCATTTTAATCAGCAGAAGCTACTTTTGTGTCCTATCCGCATCACTTTGCGAATAAGACATATATCAAGGTAAAAAGTTGCACGAAAAGACGCTCAGCGCTACCAAGTCATGCCACAGCATGGCGTGACTAGAAGGGCTGTTTAACACGCATGGAAGTAAGATGTATGTGGACACATCTGTAGCACCTTTCTCTGAGTAGGACTTAACCACTTTACATTATTGCAGAGGTTGAGACAAAAACACAAGTACATTAGAACATACAGTACAAGCTCTACATGAAAGCAGTTATGTCAGCTATAATATAACAACTGTATTTATTTGAGGTGAAGGTGATAATCATTAATTTCTGAAGTTACTAGTAGAAATTCTCTATGTGCTTGCTGCAACTAAACATATGATAATTATTTGGGAGCGGCAATAATTACAATGAAAATTGTCTGCGGATAAACTCTGGTGAGTCTACACCTTCTTAAATGTCAAAATCTGTTGTGAATCAACACAAAATTGGTTAGAATTGTTACGAAATAACAAGAGCATTTATTACATACATCTCGTAGCCTACGTGTCACACAATGACAGCTAACTACATGTTCATTACAGTTTGTTGGAAGGAGTCCAAAAATTGCTAAATGTTTTCCAGGAGGTTGCATGAGGTTGTAACGTTATTCGTTCCTGGTGTTGAGCCTGAGCAATGTTCTCACATTTATCTGCAAGCTATAATCATGTCAAAAGAACAATGTTTATCAAGATTTTTCTAGCCAAGGGAGGAATGCTTTTCGCCTTGGGCTTTGCCGAGAGCAGAAATAATGTCAAGTGGGCTTTTCTAAAGTGACTACAGCAACCTATTTATATGGTGATTACACGTTATTGTCGCTAATTGAGGCTGGGCCGAGGGGATGCACATTTCAGCTTTAAGCAAATTTAATTTTAAGAAAGTCTTTACAGCAACATGTCAGAAGTGAGTAATTAAAAGAAAACGAGCTGCTGCATTGGCCTGATGGTTCTGCACTTTGTAAAGCCTCACAGGAGCCATTTGTCATAAGCCACACGCATGCACAACACGTGATTTTATATTGCGGCTTCTGAAATCGATGAAGTTCTACATGGCTGTGGCTTGTTCTTTTCCAATCACAATTAGCAGTTTAACAGTATTATTCTGTCTCAGAAGAACATTTAGTTCCTACGTCTTGGTTTTTACGTTAATTAACAACATGTTAATTTTAAGCTGTGGGGAAAAATACATTTTTTATCCATGCAATGGTCCATTGCCTGCTTAGTGCTATTTAAATTCTGGAGCAATACCTGCTTGACAAGATACTGCACAGCTGCAGGCTACAGTTCTCACATAATGTCTGAGGGGTTATTATACTGGAGGATTTCTAGGAAGTACATTAAAGAAGCCTTACCCCTTCCCGAAGGCACCTCATTAGTACAGTGTAAGCAGCCAGGGGAATGGTCCAGATGTCTCTGGGCTCATCTTTTTTTTCCTCCTGTAAGAAAATAGGAGAAGAGATAATTCAGTAAAGTCTCACGCTACAGCAAACCAATGTATTAAAAGTATTAAACAGCAAAAAAAAATTGCCTACAATATAATGTAAACCATTGCAAATCAACATTTATCTTTTTTGTAATTTATCAGTATATACAATAAATAAAATGTGTCTAAAGTTTATGATGTGTTGCTAAAATCAAATATTTACTATTCTCAAGAAGAATAAGAAATGCAATTTTTTTTCTCGTTTTTTGTTCCCTGCTTATATTAATTATGTTCTGATGTTGAAATTACCAGTGCAGATTGCTGCATTTGAACAGCCATGTCAATATGCTGTCACAACATGATACTGCATTCAATACACATACTGTACCAATAAATAAAGCAGATGGAAATACAATACACAGGCTGTGAAATAGGAGCTCACTTAAAATGATGGTCAAAATTTCATCATCAGGTTTTCTTTGTCATTCAATTGGGGCACACTGCAAAACCAGGGAATACAGATGGTTGAGACAAGGAGTTTGGAACTTTAAATAGGTAAGATATATTTTATATATATATATATATATATATATATATAGATATAGATATATATTATATATATATATATATATATATATATATATATATATATATATATATATATATATATACATATATATATAGATAGATATATAAGCAAGAAAAATTGATGGCACTTGGGGACTGTAAAAAAATATTTAATGTGTACCCAACACACCGTTTCGGGCCCACACGCCCCTTTATCAAGGTAAGAAGCAGGTAAAACAAATGAAAAAGAGCTTACCTTATACCAGGAGAAGCCCGGCTAGTCAAAAGGCGTAAAACAACAAGGGGCGCCCACCCGTAGGGGAGGTCAGTACAAGAGGCTCTGGCGGTCTAACCACCAAAAAGAATACTTAGGGGGTCATTCAGACCCGCTCACGAGTGCAGGACGCTCGCAAGCGGGTTGATGTTGCCCCACTGCGCATGCGCACGACGGAGGGAGCTCCGTCGTGCGCATGCGCGAGACCCGGATAGCGACGGGCTCTCCATCGCTCCGGGTCTCGCACCAAAGGGGGCGTGCTGTCGATGTTGATTGACAACACGCCCCCTTTGGTGGGCGTGCCGGGGGCGTGGCTGCCAGACGGAGGCATTCCCATGGGAACGCCTACCGTCCGAAGCCGGCCCCACTGACATCACTAGTGATGTCAGTGGGAGTAATTTTGGCTCTGATAGAGCCAAAATCACTCCAGGGCTTGCGGCAGCGAAACCCTACCGCAGGGTCTCCGTCGCAAGCCCGATGGTCTCGATGGGACTTGACCATCGCGACCATCATCATGGACGCTCGCATAAGCTGTGGGTGGTCACCCACAGCTATGCGAGCGTCCAGGAGGACGCTCCATTTTCATGGAGGAGGGCCCTGATTCAGAGAGAGCGCTCTGGTCAGAGCGTTCGACTCTGAATCAGGCCCTTAGCCTTTAACCTCTCGTCTCGTCAATTGACGGTTTTAGAGACTCAGGTACTGAACAAGGGTCTTACATTCATCCAAACCAGCCACCATGATGAACTGTCTTGGAAAGGTGCTGTACACCGTTTCTCCCGTAAATTGCGTCTTCAGGAACATTATGGCACAAAGCCAGCTATTATTTAAACTGATCCACATGCTGGTTTTATAAGGATCAGATCTAGATCTACTTTTGATCCTCAGTCCTCCAATTCCTCCATTAGAACATTTACCCGTTTGCTGGATGATGCCGTTTCTAGATACACTGCGGCTTCCAATGTCAAGCATTACAACCTCTCTAGAGCGGAGCGGGATGCTCTGAGAGATCTTGGGAACTACCGGGACATTATCATCCGCCCCGCCGATAAGGGGGGCGGGATTGTTGTTCAGGATCTGTCTGAGTACAGGGAGGAAATCAACCAGCAGTTAGCCGTTGTTGACACTTATCAACCTCTCGATAGTGACCCCACTTTAGACTTCAAGAAAGAATTAGATGAAGTTCTCCGGGGGGCCAACAGTGCAGGTTTGCTGTCTGATCAATTGGTAAAGTTGCTAATCACAGAACATCCTGCTACCCCTATACTGTTTACAGTGGCGAAAATTCATAAGCAGATTGAGAAACCTCCGGGGCGCCCGATAATATCGGCCAGAGACTCATTATATCAGCCTGTCTCTCAATTTTTAGACAGCATCATTCAACCTCTAATATTGAAACAACCTACGTATATAAAGGACACGTCCAGTTTTCTCAAACTACTGGGCGGAGTGGGCCCAGTCCCTGAGGATACCTTAATTTGTGTCATGGATATATGCAATCTCTACACTTCCATCCCTCATCATGATGGACTAGAGGCCATGAAAGTGTTTTTGCATGTTGAAGAAGTCCCCAACATCAACCATGCTTTATTTTTGAGGCTACTTGAATTGACTCTCACAAGGAATTATTTCCTTTTTGACGGGCGCTACTTTTTACAACTAACTGGTTGCGTCATGGGGAGTAACGTCGCCCCCTCGTATGCGAACATTTTCATGTTCAGGGAAGAACGACTGATGTTTTATGGCGACAATGCAGTATCCAAACATATTTTATTATTCGCCAGGTACATAGATGATCTCTTCATGCTATGGTCAGGAGGGGAAAAGGAACTATTGGCCCTGATGCTGAATATTAATTCAAGGGACTCACCAATTAGGATTACTCATCAATACAGCTCCCAATCCCTGAATTATTTGGATGTTCAAGTGACGATTGCTAAGAGCCGAATCTACATCAACGTGTATTCTAAACCTACAGATAAAAACACCCTATTACAAGCCAGTAGCCACCATCCTCCAGCCCTCAAAAAGGGCCTTCAAAAATCGCAGATGGTGAGGGTGGCCAGGATCACTAGTGAACCAACCGAGGTTGAAGCGAGTTTAGATCTGACTGTCAATTCCTATGTAGGGGGTATGATCCAGCCTTGTTATCTAAACAGAAACAAGAGGTACTGAACTCTTCAAGAAGTTCTCTGTTTGTTCCAAAAGAGAGGGACATTGAGGCAACAATCCCGTGGAAAAGCCAGTATAGCACGTCCAGCGCAGTTATTCACCGCGCCACCCGGGCACTGTGGCCCATTATCACTACAGATAAAGACCTTTCGTCCCTCAAAGGCAAGAGACCTCTGGTTTGTTTTAGCAGGGGCCGTAAAATCAAGGACATGGTCGTGCACAATGATATCACCAATTTTGGCTTAGGTAGGCAAACGCCTGAAGGGGGGTTTCTCTCTGAAAAACCAGGTTGTTACAAGTGTCTGAGATGCACTATGTATCAATACATGATCACGGGCCACACTTTTTCTCATCCTCATTCAGAACGGTCGTACCAGATTAAGCATGTGCTGAAGTGTACATCTTCTTATATCATCTACTTGATACTGTGCCCTTGCGGCCTCTACTATATTGGAAAAACCACCAGGACGATGCGGGAGCAAATGGCCCTTCATTGTTCCGCCATTAAGGCAGCTATTGCCGGTATGTCGTCGGACCAGCTGGTGGCTAGACATTTTTCAGAGAAAAAACATGCCCTTGGTGATCTCCGACACATGGCAATCGACCATGTACCGAAAACTATTAGGGGGGGCGACCGGGCACTTCACCTACTTCAAGTGGAAGCCAGATGGATGTATAAATTACAAACCATCAGTCTGGCCAGTCTCAACGAGAGAATCATTTGGAATGTGTTCAACTAAGATGGATTATTCGACTTAGTGTGTTTTCAACTTTTGTGCCACTAACCATTATCCTTAATTGGTTACTTATATAGTTTTTATCACTATCATCAGTGATTGTCTCATTAACCTGTGTAACCGTTTTCTATGACATAGTGTTCGGTTAGAGGGATCGTGTATTTCCATGCATTATTTGTTTTTGGTTCCAAGCATGTCAGTATATTATACTTCTCTATGCACATTATGGTTCTTTCATTGTTTTTCTCAAATTCACTTTTTTCACTTCTCTTCCAAGCAGGATGACCAGCCGCGTCGTACCGCTAGCGTCCTGGTCACCTAGGTTACCTGTGATGCTAGTCGCGATGAAGTCTTCAGTGCGGGACTCCGGCAGCGTTACGTGGGGTCCCGGGCGGCGTCCAGCTTCCCACTCCTGGCGGGCTTCTCCGGGTAAAAGGTAAGCTCTTTTTCTTTTACCTGCTTCTTACCTTGATAAAGGGGCCTGTGGCCCCGAAACGTTGGTGTGTTGGGTACACAAATACTTTTTTACAGTCCCCAAGTGCCGCCGATTTTTTCTTGCTCATTAAATTATTCATGGAAGGCACTGGGGCATACTGTTGCTAGTACAGCAGAGTTCTGGTCCTCCAGAATTACTATAAGTTGTCAGGAGAATGCAACCATAGGTTTTGTGCTGGGGCCCTTGGGAGATGCCATCACTAGGCTGCCACAGCAAATCTTCCATGGTCAGCTCCCTGTTCAGAAAGCCCAACAGTATAGACAGGCTTCTAAGCCTGCATGTGGGACTAGGCTATACACTCTTCAGTGTTCTTGAAACCTAATCAGGGGTCATGGTGAGGACTCTCGGGGGAAAATGGTGGAGACACTGGATGCTGCCGACACTGGTAGTGACTGGAGCAACCAGGCAGTGTACGCAGTCAGGGGAAGGAACCACAATTTGTAGTCAGGAAATTCAGGAAAAAGAACATAATCTGGTTAAAAAGGCAAAACAAAGAGGTCCTATATTGTAGTACCTCTTTCTTTTGCCTGTTTTACTTTTACTTGAATTTTGCATCTTAATTCACTAATAGTACACTAGGGGTTAGATTCAACAGCATACGCAATAGCGATAACGGACGCTATAGAGTGATTGTTTGCTATTGCGCATGTGTGCAAGCTGCACTCTGCGTGTGCAGTAATCACATTGCGATTACGGACGCACAAAGGAATCGACTGCGAAGTGAGTGACAGGCTGTCAATGTTTGGAGGTGGTGACGGGGAGTGGTCAGAAAAATGCAGGCATGCCTGTCATTTGAAAGCCGTTTCATGGGTGTGCATAAATTAGCCACTGCGATGGCATACACAGCTTGAGTACTCGCAGCGTGCGAAGAGACTTGCAGTTTCTGTGGCTGGTCAGACTTGCTGTAAATGATGCGTGACGGGCCGATGTGCGTCAATGGTACTGATGTATATGCAGAAAAGCGTGGTTGGACATATATGAGAAAGCAACAGTGGGCGTCCCTATGCCGGCTGTGCTTTGGCAAGCATTAGCATATTTTCGCAGCTGCCTTTAGCACGAATTCGCAGCTGCAATCGCAATTGCGTATGCTGCTGAATCAGGCCCTAAGTCGCTAATACAAGTACAAATGTGTCTTCATAGATCTAGGCTCAATACGCCACACAGTGCGTCTTGCCTGGCGTGTGTGAGTCGCCACCCTGCTACCGCCGCCATTTTTTTTTCTAACAAAAATGCGTCTAAGTCGCAATGTGATGCGACAAGCAAGTGCCAGCAGACTGTGCTGATTAATTTGATATATGACACTTGTATATCTGTGTGCACCTGCGTCTGTATATGAAGAACAACGGTACTTGGAATTAAAAAAGCTGCGGCCAGTACATTGCAGCACTTCATATACAGATTCAAAGACTTAAGGTGCCCACACACATATACCAACTTTTCATCCAATTTGGCCGATTTTGACGAATCGTGAAGACAGATCATGTAAAAAATGGTAAAATCGTGAGTTTCTACACTTGATCACGATGCCGATGCGCGTCTCCGCTCGTCGTACCTCGCATCTTCAGATATGCCGTGCTGTAGGGCAGATTAGCCAATCTGGGATACAATGCACTGGTTGCAAGATAGATCTTTAGTCAGATTGGACATTTTTAACTCCAAATCGTGATCACGACTGCCTGGGGAGAGTTCAGGGGAAATCGTGTACATCGGCTGATTGGGAGCAAGTCGGTATGTGTGTGGGCACCTTTAGGGCCTGATTCAGAGTTGGGAATAGAGTGAGATATCTCTCTCAACTGTGAACCTGGACAAACCATATTGAAATGCAAGGGGTGTAAATACATACATTTTATTGCATGCAGGGTAAATACTGGCTGATTTTGCATGTAGCCCACAAATACTGCACAGCTTTATTATTACTCTACAATTTAGATGTCAGTTTGGAAACACTCCTCCCAAATCTAAATCTCTCTGCACATTTTAAATCTGCCCCACCTGCAGTGCAGCATGGTTTCACCAAGATGATCAGTTGAGAGAGATATCTCACTCTATTCCCAACTCTGAATCAGGCCCTTAGTCGCACACAGATATACAAGTGTTACATATCAAATTAATCAACACAGTATGCTGGTGGGTCCTAGGTGCATCGCACTGCGACTTAGACAAATTTTCAGCAAAAAGTGATGCAAAAAAGATGCCCAGCGCTAGCAGAGACTCACAGAAACTGACGCTCAAAGAGGGTTTTTTTGGCACGACTGCAGCAAAGATGTGTAAGGACACATATGTACTTAAAATTAGTATAGCAAATTAAGTCACATGGCGTGGCTAAATCACAAAGTCCATGGCGCGCCAAACGAGGCTATTTTACGCAATTTGAGGATATGTGTATTTGGACACATTTGTATTAAATATAGGCTTGAAAATGTAATAAACATTCTGTGTGACAATTTTTTAAATAGACATGTTTGGCAGATCCAGAAAATAAACAGTCATCCATATTTCCAAAGTTTAACAATCGGGACAACTATTTTTAAGAACTACATGGGTTCAAATAGGCAGGGGGGCAGGGACTTGCCTAAAAGTCTCTCCTTATAGTTTCTGTCGCTAATACCTGTGGATACCCTTGGTTGATAAAGGGGTACACTTCTTAAATAATAATAAAATCAAATAATAATTGTACCATCCAGGTGTCAATAAACTAAGGGGTACCCTTGCTTGAAAGAGGAGCATCCTCCCTTTATCAACTGATGTGACTAAGGTTATTGTCTGGTGAGCAACCAGGGCCGGATTAACGGCAGGGCGACAGGGGCGGTCGTCCCGGGGCCCCCACACACAAGGGGCCCCAACACAAAATTGGTCTGAGCCACCGATGGCTAAGAGCAGCTGCCGATCTCAGACGGTCACTCACAAGGCTGGCACTGTGATATTGCAGCTGCTGCTGAAGGCAAATGCATACCGAGTGGCTCCCAAGTCCCTTAAGCTTATGGTACCCGGAACTACTCTGTATGCACTGTGCATTCATAAGTAGCGGCAGCCCGTCCTGGACGCCCGCCTGTCATCAGAAGAGCCCGCCACAAAAGGTAAGTACTTGGGGGCTCTGTTGGTGTGGTGTACTGAGGGCATAATAGTAATAGAGCAGGGGCCACTGTGGGGCATATACTGGGAAGCATATTATTAATATCAGAGAAAGCACTGTGGGGCATAATATTAATACTGGAGGTACTTGGGGGGGATAATACTGGGGGTATTATGTGACATAGTGGAGGTATTGTGTGTATTTATTACTGGGGAGCAGAATATTAATTCTGGATGGGTCATAATATTTATTACTGGGGGGCATGACATTATTTCTGGAAAGGGCACTGTGGGACATAATATTAATACTGGGGGTATTGTGGGGCATAATATTACTGGGTATATTATTCTGAAGAGGGCACTGTCAGGCATAACATTTAATATTGGGGCACTGCAGAGCATAATAATAATTCTGGAGGGGGCACTGTGGGCATAATATTTAATATTGGGGCACTGGGGGCAAAATATTAATTCTGGATGAAACACTGTGGGGCATAATATTTAATATTGGGCATAATAATACTAGAAAAGGCAGTGTGGGGCATAATATTAATACTGGGGGCATTGTGGGGCCTAATATTTAATACTGTTGGTCAGTATTTATTCTGGAGGGGAACTGTGGGGCATAATACTTGGGGCATTGTGAGGCATAGTGGGGGCACTGTTTCACATAATATTAATACTGGGGGCATTGTGTGGCATAGTGATGGCACTGTGAGGTATTATATTAATACTGGGGGCATTGTGTGACATAATATCAATACATTGTGTGGCATACTGTGGGGACTGTGTGACAGATACTGTGGGGACTGTGTGACAGTGTTTTGTATAATGTTTATACTAGGCACTGTGGCATAATGTGCATAATGGGGACACTGTGTGTCATAATGTAATTTTATAGGTAGGGGCCCCCACAAATTAGTTGGCCTGGGTCCCCACAAATTTTAATCCGATCCTGTGAGCAACAATATTATTCCTACAGATTTTATGAGTTTAATTTAAACTTGTTGGGAACGGGATGGTAACAACATCCCATTAAAAAACATCATTAAAAAAGAGAACAAGAAAAACTTATTTATATTCTGAAGTGCATGTTTCATTATAAAAGTACAGTATAGATTCCAGCATTTTACTGTTTGTGAATTAATGCAGAAGCAAGAACCATAAATTATTTCTCAGTTGTGGTTAGAAAAACAAATTTTGCTTTTAGATCACTTTTTTTGCAAATTCAATAAAAAGAAAGAAAACATTATTTTGGGCAGATTGGTTTTGCCGTTTCAGGGCGAGATCATCACACTAATGCATTTTCAGGGAATTCGAAGTCTTCTGCAGAAAAACAAAAAGCGTGGGTATTGCATAAATAATTACAGATATCGATGCTGAAGTGTGACCAGCCCGAAAAGTGCTTAAATTGGCTCAGAAATCACTATTTAATGAAGCAATCCACAAGGCAGCAACATAGGCTGTGATGAAAGAGAAGAGAGCTAATGAATATAGCATTATAAGGACAAAACCTGGTAGATCTACTGTATCCGACACCTATATGGATTAACTATATCTCTCTTTTGGAGCGTAAACATAAAAATGTACAATAAAGAGCAACAATTTCAAAATGAGAAAATAAGGAAAATGTGTCTAAAAAATGCCGAAGTGAGTGTTGAAGTGCTGAGAAAAATCTCATGCTGTGAATCGCAGAGATGCAGCCAATGATTTCACAGATACAAATGACAGGATCATTATCTCTGTAGCAATGCTTGCCAAACACTGACAGAAGTTAATGCCTTTCTGTTAAATGTGAAATGTGTGTTGCCAGTCTAGGGTTACCTTATATTGAGCAAAATATTTCACTGAAGCAGCAGTTTGTGCTACTCAATTCTTAAATCGATCCCACTCAAAGTCAAACTTTGTACAAAATAGTACACAACTTGGCTCAATAGCTCAACTCTATCAAACTTTTAAAGAATCATTACAAAATGATTTACATTTGAACTTATACAGTATGATAAACGTTATTCAACCTCTAACTCTAAAAACAAGTTACTTTATAGGATAGTGACGAGATGTTTTAAATTGTGTCCCATAGAACTAGCTGTAAACACCCACATAGTGATCTAAGCTTCTGCTGGATTCATGGGGGCAGCCAGCAGCCCTGTCTCTTTTATCCCATGCCGATACCCCCCATAGCCCCCACTCCTCCTTACATGTGGGACTGGATGAGTATGATCTAAAGAGATGTGAGGAAACCAGACACTCCACAGTACAATGTAAGTTCTGATGTTACCTTTGAAAAGCATGCGATTTATTGATATATATGATCCCCATCCAGGAAGATCTGGTACAGTTTTATTCCATTGATGAAGTACGAACATGAAAGATTAACTCTCACATTACAGGAATAGTGAAAAAGACTTTTAAAAACAGAAGGTATTCTCATGTTCTGTGCTCTAAAAATACAGTTATATCACAAAAGCAATAAAACACGGCTTCCGTTGTCAGTTACAGCAAATGTGGGCAGAGTGAGACATGCAAAACACTCACCACGGGGGAGATGTATCAAACTTTGGCGAGAGAAAAAGTGGGTAAAATGAGAAAAAAAAATGACATTTAGAAGCTGATTGGTTGCTTTGGTCAACTTCTCCACTTTATCTTTCTCCAGGGCTTGATACATCTCCCCCTATATGTTCCTTCAGCTTTAGAACATCTAGTGAAATAGAACACACACCTGTATACAATTTGCTGACAGTTCATATTTACTACTTTTAATTACACTAGAGCAAGCCTAGACACCTGTAGTTCTCCAGGTATTGTGAAACTACAAGCACCAGAATACTCATTTGAGTATGCTGCAAGTTGTAAATAATTAACATCTGGAGAGCCACAAATATGAGCTGATGACCAGTGATTATAATTATAATTTGAACTAATGTGGCAATTAATATGCAGGCTTTCAGGTGCCCAGATCCATAAAAATGGCCAAGTGCCACATTCCATAGCCCATATTGTACAAGCTCCTGAAATCAAAAGTATATATGGTGAACAAAACCATACATCCCTGTATTCACTGAGCTTTAAAAACCTTGTTAGTTCTTTACCTTGAATACAGACTTTTCTAATGATCTCACAGGGTGACATTCCAATTCTGTTAATTGCATGTTATGCAAGAATTAAATGTATATATTAATTTAGTTAATCATACTAAATAATGGCATTTGTAGATAACTTGTGTATCTAAGAGACTCAATTCAGTGTTTGTTATTTATACTGCTTGCAAAGTTGTTTGTCAACGTCACACTCAACGGGTCACTCCATTCTCCAGTGAGGCAATAGACATGCAATTCTACGAGAGAGAGAGAGAGAGAGAGAGAGAGAGAGAGAAAGAAGAAGAAGAAGAAGTTTGTTTGCTTGTTGGCAAATATCTTCCACAGCTCTCAAGGTAAAGCTGCCAAATCTTACTTAGTTATTTAGTATAGAAAAAAATAAGCTATTAGACCACACAACAAAAACGCGAAAATGCGACAGAGCTATAAATCTTATATATAAAATTCATTGGTCTGTTTGTTTGTCTGGTTATGCATTTGGACACCCCTGCACCGGATTTGGATGAAACCAACGCAAGGTGGTCCAGATGGATCCTGACCAGGGGTTAGGGTCCCGGTCGGACCTTCCATTGGTGTACGCTGGGCAAAACTTTGTCCCAGGGAGCCTATTCTGAGCCTTCTACTGGATGGATTTGGACAAAAACTTCACAGAGTGGTAAAATTGGATTCCAGAAGACATATCAGGGGGTTGAGGTACCAATCGGACCTCCCTTTTGTGTACGTTGGGCTGAACTTTGACCTGAGAATGCTGGCCAGAACTTTCTTTGACCCGGAGAGCCTGTTCTGGGCCTTTCACTGGATGGATTTGGATGAAAACTACACAGAGGGGTGGCAATTGGTGTCCCAGTCGGACCTTACGGCAAGTGCATTGTGCAGAACTTTGACGCAGGAAGCCTGTTCTGGGCCTTCCACTGGTTGGATCTGGGCTACATGACATAATCTGGACGAGAACGTCACAGAGTGGTAACAATGGATCCCAGAAGACATACTTTGGGGTTGAGGTCCCGGTCGGACATCCCGTTAGTGTATGCTGGGCAGAACAATTCCCTATTTAAAATAAATAAAACTGAGTGTGCATAACAGTGCATATAACTTGTACTAATTAATTATCACTAATGCATTGGGACATTTCCCATGATCTAGTTCACTGGGTCGCCAGCGGCAAAGCGGTTTCCTTTATCCCTAGTTATGGCTTCCAACAACAGTGAAAGTGCCAGTATTGGTGTAAAGCATAAACACAAGTCTATATTGATGCAGGAAAAGGTAGAAATGTTGAGAAAACTTGACCACGGTGTTTCAGTGTAGAATCTGTGTTATCTGTATGGTAATGGTTCATCAACTGTGTACGATTTAAAAAAGCAAAGGGAGAAAATATTGCAGTTCTATACAGACAGTGATTCTAAGAAGCAAATGACCATTAGAAAAACTCTGAAAGCTGGTAAAAGTACAGAGCTTGATCGTGTGTTGGTGGAATGGTTTTGACAACATTGGAGTGATGGTGTAGACTTGTTGGGCAGCATGTTAATGGAACAAGGTAAGTTGTACCATAAAGAACTGAAACTGGACTATGAGTGTGATTACAGTGAAGGATGGCAGCAAAGGATTAAAAGTCATGGAAAAAAAGTGTGTGTCGCAAAATGATCTTCAAACCATGAAGGAGCTGCTGATTATGTGGATGAGGTCGCTAAGCTAGTAGCCGGAAAAAAATCTCATCCCCCAGCAACTATACTGTATAATGCAGATTAAACTGCTTTATATTGGCTATGTAGCCCTAGGAGAACCTTATCAATGGAGTATGAAGAAGCACCCACAGGAATTAAGCAATCGGAGTTACTGTCCTAGGGTGTTCCAGTGCAGCCGGATGCACCGATGTAATCCACTAATGATTACAAAAAAATAAATGCCCTAGGGTCTTGAAAGGTGTTAAAGTTTATCCAGTAGCTTATCGTGCAAACAATAATGGAAAGATTACAGCCGAGTTAATGATAGAGTGGTTTAAAAAGTATTTTGTGCCAGAAGTCAGAGCACACTGCACATCCGTAGGTCTACCAGAAAGAAGACTGCAAAAATTATTTTCATTCTGAACAACTGTTCAGCTTTCCCCATAGCTAAACTGTTGTGTAAGAATAATGTCTATAGAGCATAATTGCCACCAGATTGTACATCCCTTATCAAACCCCAAGATCAAGGAATCTAGCACATGCTAGATGGGAGAATGTAAATTCATCATGTTTGAAAAATCCACCTGATGAAGATCATGGTAATGACTTCACAAAATGTTGTGTAGCAAAAGAGAAAGAATTTGTTCATGAGTTACTTGAATGTGCAAAAAACATTACAGAAAGTGTTGCCAATAATCTATCAAGCAGGCTTAACAAAGAAAATCTGGTTGAGTGGCTGGAGGTTGACGAAGAAACGCCTGTTGTGCATCACTGTACTGACTCTGAAATTATACATTTGGTTTTGAATCCTGAAAAAAAATCAGTATAATTAATGATTGTGACAGTGAAGATGAAAATGTAACTGAAAAAAAATCACTATTGATTGATTAATTCAACTCAAATAACCTAAGGACTAGAACAACGTAACTTTGTGACAGAATAAAAACAAATTAGTTTTCACTTGATGTATGAAAAATTGTACAGGGAAATGTCAAATCATATGAAACAACTTCGCCTCGATTATATGTTTAAAAAGATAACCATGAATAATGTGTCTCAGAGCAGTAGTCTAGCATCTCCAATTCCTTCAACTTCAACTACCCCGTATGTCCCACCTGCAATACCTCAAGCCTATGATGCAACTGTCAACAGTGAACCAGCCAGTAATCCTGACAGTCCTCCTTTTACAGACCTTTCTGATTAATTGTATAGCACCAGAAAACTGTAAAATGTCACATTGGGAGCGGAAGTACCTGTGCAAGTAGAGTTACTTGTACTGTATTACGTAGGCTACTGGGTTTGTTTAATTAATATACAAGTACCTGTTGCATTTATACCACACTGTAATAAACTTTACCATTTATGTAATTTAATCTTTAATTCACATTTATTAGATGTTTAATATACGTTTATATAAATCTATAATGCTTTAGAAATACTGGAGGTGCATATTTAGTGGGTCAGAGGTATACTGTATTACTGAATTATTAAATGTGATCAATGATAGCGCTGCAAAATTGATAATCCGGCACAGTTCTGGAACCAAGGGCGCCAGAAAATCGGTTGTATACCTGTAACAGGACAACAAGTAGGTATGGGTATCTCTATCACAATGCAAGTCAATACCAGCCTAGTTAGTATGTCAGCTTATTGTGGATTCAGTTGAATTTATATTATCTCACAAGTACTTTGCTTTTGATTGTAATTTTTTTTACAGGTGATGGGTACCGCCATGGGCACCAGGTTCGCTCTGAGTTTCGTCAACCTGTATATGGGCGGTCTTGAAGATCTGGAATGGCACTTTTGGAAAGAGCCTGGTGCTATATTGTCAGTACATTGATGATATGTTTTTTATTTCGGATGGAGATGCCCAATCAGTTTTTTCTTTTTCGGATTTTATTAACACTAATGAATTTGGTTTAAAATTCACTGGCACTATTCACAAATCACATATCACGTTCCTGGATATCGCCCTCTCTATTAAAGACAACATTATAGTCACCTTTATTTACCAGAAAGATGTTGATTGTAAGAGTTTCTTAAATTATCATAAAAGCCATTATCGCCTGTGGCTAAGAAACATACCAAAAAGTCAATATTTTAGAGTAAGGCGTAACTGTACTGAATCTGAACAGTTTAAGGTACAAGCATTAGAGCTAACTGAGTCACTTAGTGTGCAAGGGTATCCTGATAACATTTTGAAATCGGCATTTGATGCAGCCAGCAACAGAGATAGAGATTCTCTATTATGTAGATCTACCAAGAGTGCTAAAAGGGGCTCTTTAGCTGAATATGACTCGAAATTTATTTCCAAGTTCAATTCTTTTTCAAATGAATTAAAGGATGTCATAAAGAAGAACAATACGATCCTTAAAACAGATAATGTGCTATCTACTGTTCTTGAAGATGAACCAAGGATTATTTTCAAAAAGCTATGAATTTGTAGACATATCTAGACCCTAGTCATTTTAGATAAAAATAAATACTAGGTTCCAATACAAGGTCCTGGTTGGATTGGGTTTCAATTAAAAAGGGCTACTTTAAATGTGGAAAGATTGGTTGCATTACCTGTGGGTTTATGTTAGACAAAAGTACTCAGTTTAAGTCAGGTTCACTAGGTTCCTCATTTGACATTAATAGTAGGATTAATTGCCGTAGTACTTTTGTTGTGTATGTTATCCCCTGTGACTGTGGTGTTCAGTATGTTGGGAGGAAGACACATGTTACATACACGGCTTCTTGTACATAGGAGAAATATATTAAAGGGATTAAATACACAGTCTCTCCCAACATATAAAATTAATGCATGGGGGTAATATTAATGGACTCAGGCTTCAAGGCATCAAACACATTAAGAAGACACCTAGAGGTGGAGACCGTTTTAATTTGCTTTGTAAGCGTGAAGCTTTCTGGATTTTTTCTCTGGGTACTCTTTTTCCAAATGGCCTAAACTATTGTATCAAAATTAACAACATCTAGTTATAATTGTATTCTAGTGTTATCTTTGGTCTCTAAATAAATAATAAGATTATTATTACTAATATTACTATTTTAATATTTTTTGTAGTCTCCCCCATTTTCCCCCCTTTCTCTTTTCCCCTTCATTTTTTTTGAAGGTTTTGTTATTTCTAGGGACTCTGGGCCTGATTCAGAACCGCTCGCGAGCGCAAGCGGGTCGATGGTCTGGCAGTGCGCACCGTGCGTGAGCCCCGAAGCGTTGGAGAACTTCACTTGCTCGAGTCTCGCAGCAAAACGGGACAGCTGTCGAAGTTGATCGACAACTCGCCCCGTTTTGTAGGTGGGTCGGGGGGGTGGCTGCACAAATGGAGGCTTTCCAGAATGAACGCCTGCCATTTGTGGGTGGCCCTACTGACATCTATTAGAGCAAGAAGTTCACTGGAGCTTGCGGTGGACAAGACCCTACCACAAGGGTCTCGTCGCAAGCCCGATGGTCGCGATAATCACCCACAGCAATGCAAGCGGCCTGGAGGCAGATTTTTTTATAAAAAAATCCGCCCTGATTCAGAGCGAGCGCTCGCAAATAGCGAGCACCTCTGAATCAGGACCTCTGTGCCTAGTATCATCTATTAACAGCACATTGGCTATTTTAGCTTTGTTGATGATACTGAATGCCTAGTAAAAAAATTTATGTTTTTGATAATATCTAATTATTTGATATATACTCACTATTGAGCTGTGTACTTTTTTATGTTTATATTTATGTTATTACTAAAATGTTAATATTAAAATCAATTTACTTGGGAGTGCATGGCTCATATCCCCCTTCTCATCTTATCCCTTCTTTCTTTCTTCTCCCCTACCCCCTACTACCCGTTTCCTATCTTACTTTATATTACCTTTAAAGTCACTACAATACTTTTTTGATTATTTTTCTACGGAATGGTAAAATGAGAAAATTGTGGCGGTCATTTTCTCAAAACCACAAATGATTTGTATTCTTTATGTTATGACGGTGACATACCTATGTGATATATTTGTGTATCATGATTTATTTGATGACTTCAATAAACACATTTAAAAAATAAATAAAATAAAATGACTCTGCTGAAGGATTCAGCAGAATCGTTGGAATCAAACCAGGGTCTGTCTGGCTAGTGTGCTGTTCCATTAGCCCACTAGGCTATTTGAGCTGTATTGATTGTAATTGGAACCTTTCTTGGTCTTATCTACTTAACACATAAATCCAAGTTTATTTTCTCAATGATGCCTTTAGGATTGTATGATTAATCATGTATATCTAGGATTATCTTATGAAATGTTTTATATTTCGATTAGTATTTAGTATATTGTGATAGGATATGTATATAGATAATTGTTTTTTATGTCTATTCATAGATAATTGGATGTTTATCCGGAAATACACCTGTGTATTTAATGACATTAATAGGCAAATGATAATGATTGGCTGCTGATCATTTAAATACCTTACCTGGTTTACGTTTTACCTTCTGATGAAACCGTTAGACTGTGAGAACGGAGAAACATGTTAAACTCTCAGCAGAAATTCTAATACCACTTTGTTGCTCTGGTTATTGACCAAGACGCTATGGATCATAATATGGATATCTGACTCCAGCGCGAGTGTCTTTCTCCCTCCCCTTCATTCCGGCTATTAAAGTGTTGCTCCAGCTAGACGCTGTTCTATTACTACTTCAGGTGGCTGCCTTACTCCACCAAACGGGGAGCGTAATACACGGAAGACTGTACCCACCGCTGCTACTTCGGCTAGACGCTGTTCCATCATCACTCCAGGTGGTTGCCGGACTCCACAAACAGGGAGTGTAATGCACTGAGGATTTCTCCCACCGCTGCTACACTGTGGCTGTGACCGGGGATTGATATCTGTGCAGGTGCTGAGCTGATCTAAGAACGGGGAGGTTGAGATTTATGCCAGTTTTTCAGACACATTGTTGCTTTCAAGTGACTATTACTATTGGAATTCTTTCAGTCAATTATTATGCTGTGGATTTTTTCCTACGGCGCTTACTAAGTGGATTAATATCCTGCTATTGGAACACCTGACTATGTATTAATTTTTTAGCCTTTAAATATATGTATGTCTTTTATAAAATTCTATGTGATATTTAGAATATAAATGTCTAAATAATTATATTAAATAAGTGTTTTAAGCGCTCCCTATGTGCCTTTATGGTCTTTCAATATTGTTCATTATCTTGTATCCCCAGAATACTTTTTGGGAGCTGCTATTAGGATAAACATCTGCTATATTAGTTTCAATTATTATTGCATCTGATTCAGATTTTTAGGATCTGTTGGTTGTTTAGCTGGTTAGTATGCAGCTGAATTCCCTTGGAAAACAAGTGCCATCCCATGCCTGGAAAAGCCAGCTCTGTGCTGAATAGCATTGAATGTGAATACATGTTCCACATAACCATGGCAGCCATTAACTGTGTATACTGATGCGTATAGAAACATAAATGCTAACATACCCTGCCGGCTACACTGGCAAGCATGCTCTGTCAGCCAAGGTCTGCTGGAATGGTTCGTTCCTCACAATAAACTAATGATAGATAAATATACAAACAGCTACCTACAAGCAGGCACAGACTCACCTAAAGGAAAGGAGGCACATTAGAGATATAGGCATAACAGATGAAGTATCACAATATATGTTTGTTTAATCTTTATATAAATCTTCCCATATGGAAAACATGTCCATTACATTCAAAAGCCTACAGTAAGCAGTGAAGTGGGGAAGCTTTTGAAACGTATTCTATGAGCATTTTGATCACTTGTGTTATCCTGTGTGTAGGGGAATAAGTACATATGCAGAATATTTCCACCATGTATAAGGAAATTATAATAAACTGTAAACATTGTTTTACTGGAAAACATTTGCATGGTTCTGTATAAAGATTACTTTCAAACACCTAGTTCAAGCTCATGTCTGCAAGGCACAGCAGGAATCCAAAGGGCAGGAGTCTACGCAAGTAACCAGCCATCTATAGGTAAAAAAAGGGAGCTAGATATTTAATTTGTTTTTGGATAAGAAAAAAATACTACTTCTGGGCTAGCAAAAAACCTCTAAAATAATAAATAGTAAATGTAACCAGCTTATGTGCAAAACAGCTGCAAAATAAGAGCCATTAGCACCATGGGAAAGGGGGGAATTCGTGTATATAGGTGCTCATCCATCTCTATAAGAATTGCATTTCTTGTGATGCTTCTCTACTTGAAAGTGACAATATCGGTTAATGACTAGCCAGTCAAATCAAATCTATTGTGAATCAGACAAAATAATTGTCTTCCTGCATCTCCTGTGACTAGTATTAGCCCAAGCAGACAGCATGGCACTGTCACCACAGGAGTTCTGCCAAGATAACGTGGAGTAAAGTGTCATCTTGGAAAAGTCCCAATCCTTAATAAACTCTAATCTGAGGAAAGGTAAACACATTAAAGAACCAATATCTTCATTTAAAATACAGCTTCCAAAGCAGCAAGATGCCATTTACTATCTAGTGATTGGAGAGTAGACTGGTGTTAAGACTGCGGTCTCCGCCAATTGTCAAGAATGGACAATCAGTCACTGGGAGAACTTCCAAAATAGATTGTGCTAGAAAGGACTGTTTATGTATGGAAACTATAATACATATGTATTGTATAATTTTAAATGTCATTCTGATGTATGGTGCTAATATCTTTAAATAAACCTATTATTATGTGTATCAAATATTTTGCATAAGTAAACTACGAAACTTAATGGGTACAAGGGTATACCATCTGGCTATAAACCTACGCCTTCGTAAACATTCTAGGTGTCGGAAAAGGATATTATTATAAATCTGGTATTCTGACACTTGCCTATTCTCCTAGAAAAAGTAGGCCAGCTTCTCGTATGCAACCCTCTTCCCAAGTGAAGAAGGTGGTCTGGGGACATGATGACGTGATACACCTTGAATTACATCATTGTGGCCATCCCCCACTTAACAATGGCAAGAATGGTGTCTTAGGTGTCTATGTACTAAGCCTTGGAGAGAGAGAAAGTGAATGGAGATAAAGAACCAACCAATCAGATTTGATGAGAGAATTTTTTATTTTTATTTTTTTTTGGGGGGGGGGGGGTCGTGCGGAGCATGTGCCCTGGCCGCCGTGGCAGGCCCAGCAGAGGGTGTGCTGCCGGCCAGGGCATTGTACCTACCTCTGCCCCGTTGCCCCCGGAAGATGACTTGTCACTCTAATAATGAGCAGGCAACTGTGCCTGCTTATGCTGACTGCAGGGGGAACTGCAGCAGAAGCGTGCAGCCCCTCCCACGCAGTCACTGTCATTCCCATCAGAGCTACCGGGTGACAGAGTGACTGACTCTTTCTTCCCCAGTGCTCTCTCTGCTCCGGAGCAGCCACGTGAGTATTAGTTTTTTCTGTTGAGGGGTGGGGCGGACTGCCGCGGGAAGGAAGGGGGAGGGGGTGGACTGCCGCGCGTTTGGTGTGTAAGTGACTGTGTGTGTGTGTGTGTATGTCACTGTGTGTGTGTGTGCATCTGTATCAGTGTGTGTGTATCTGGGTCAGTGTGTGTGTGTATCTGTGATGGTGTGCTGAGAGATGACGCAGGGGGGAGGCAATGGTGTGGCTGAGGGAAGACGCAGGGGGGCAATGATGGTGTGGCTGAGAGAGACGACGCAGGGGGGCAATGATGGTGTGGCTGAAAGACTATGCAGGGGGGAGGCAATGGTGTGGCTGAGAGATGAAGCAGGGGGAGGTGATGGTGTAGCTGAGAGATTAGGCAGGGGGAGATTGTGTGTACCGTATAGGTAAGGTGCAAATGGAATGGAAAGGAATGTTCCCAGAGTGACGCGAAATGGGTGGCGTGTCATGTTGGCATGCCCCATTTTCAGTGACCACGCCCATAATTTTAATGCACAAATATCTTTTTCTATGTGTTTGTGCGTGTGTGTGTTGGGGGGGCGCCATTCTTCAACTTGCCCTGGGCTCCAAATACCCTAGCTACGACACTGATGAGTACAAATCATGTTTATTTGCCAAAATAATTATATATTCATCACAAATTAGCTTCTTTTGTTCATTACTTTCTGGAAAAAATTACAATTTGGGTGGTGTATTAAAATTAATGAGCTGTAGTGTAAGTGTTTATTTACTGTTTGCTCAGTGTGTCTGCCACCTGCAGCTCTACAAGTGCCAGAATAACAAGCGGTAATACTTCCCGAGATTTGTTGGACCATGAAACCCACTTGCTAAACTAATGGCCTCCATACACCAGTGACGGATTTGCACGATGCTGCATTCCTGCGATGCCGGGTTGGAGGATCGGTGAAATCCAACATGTTGGATTTCCCGATTCCCGATCAAAATATGATCGTGATTAACAAATCATGTATAAGAGATAAAACTTCCTGCAAATTACAACTGCAACTCCCAATCTGCATTCACCCTCATGCATACTCCTCTGTGTATTTAAAGGTATGTGATTTAATTACTTGTCTTGGTTTTAACTGTCTTTGGAGATGAAGAATAGTTTATGGAGCATGCATGGCCTTGTGTTTACTTAACAATGCATTTATCTCCTTTGATCAGCTGACCATTTGGGTTCGGCTGTAGCTTGTCCTAATCACACTTGCTATTTCTTAACAGTCATTCTAGGGGGCAGCTGGCTGTTGAAATACACGAGTTGTTGAAATCACCAAGTGTACTTTTCACAACAGTTAATCAAACAGTTGAACATCATCTGAAACCAGATAGTTTCAGCTTAGAAATTGGCATTTTCTTATGTACTGTCTGAAAATGGCTATGAATAAGAGATGCACTAACATAACTCTTACAGCTATGTGTGCAAATGCAAGGAGCTTAGGCGATAAAATTCTAGAACTAATAGCATTAGCGACAAGGGATGATCTGAATATTGTGGCTATGACAGAGTCCTGGTGTAATGACAATCATGACTGGGACATAGCTATACTGGGATATACTTTATATAGAAATGTCAGAATGGGAAAAATTTGGGTGTAAAGGAGCAATGTATGTGAAAGAAAGTATAAATATTAATTTAAAACACAATATTAAAGAAAAAATGTAAACCCTGTGGGTGCAGGGAGCCTCCCTCAAGCAATTGATGAAGGAGCCCACTCGTAAAGATGCAATATTAAACTTAATCCTCACAAATGGTGGCAGAATATCAGACGTAAATGTGGGTGAGAACCTAGGATCCAGTAACCATCAAGTAGTATGGTTTAGTATACAGAGACCGATAGTATACAGAGACCGACTCATGCCACACAACAACAAACAAGTTAGATTTTAGGAAGGCTGACTTTGCAGAGATGGGAAGATGTGTAAGCAATTCATTGGCAGATTGGAGGAATTTGGGAGGAGTGCAGCAGAGGTGGGAAAATTTAAAAAGTGTAATACTAAAGGCAACAGACCTTTGTAACAAAAGGGTTAGGAAACACATGGAAAAGGAAGCCAGTGTGGTTTACAAAAGAAGTATCAACTAATGTGAAAGCAAAAAAGATGGCATTATGGAAATATAAGCAGACGCAAAATAATGAAGACAAAGAGGTATATCTCTTCAGACAGAAGGAGGCTAAGGAGGTAATTAGATGTGCAAAGGCACAAGCTGAGGAGAACATGGCCCAGTCAGTGGGTAAAGACGGCAATGTTTTTTCTTTTTTTTTTAAGTATATAAGTGAAAGGAGAAAATCAAACTGATGAATAATAAGGCTTAGGCAGAGAGTGAGTCTGGTCGAGGGAGACAAGGCCATAGCAGATCATCTAATTATTTTTGCTCAGTATTCACTACAGAAGGAGAGGGGAAGGGGCAACAGTTAAGTTGCAAGGACATAATAATGAGGAATATATAAGGACATTTACAGAGGAGAAGGTCCTGACAGAAGTATCAAAACTGAAAGTGGAGAAATCAATGTGGCCAGATGGCATGCATCCAAGGATACTAAAAGAGCTTAAAGGGGTGCTGGTAACACCATTAACAGAATTATTTCACCAGTCACTAGTTACAGGAGTAATTCCAGAGGACCGCAAAAGAGTGAATGTAGTTCTACTGCACAAAAGTGGAAGCAATGAAGAGGCAAGTAACTACCGACCAGTGAGCCTTACATCTGAAGTAAAGGAAAATAATGGAAATACTATTAAAAGGAATTGTGGAATATCTCAAATCCAACAATTTACAGAATCCCAAACAGCATGGACTTACTGGGGAGAAATAAATCTTATTGACTTTTTTGACTCAGTGACCAAAGTAATTGATCAAGTGTGTGTGTGTGTGGGGTGGTTGTGGGGGGGGGGGGGGGGGGGTAGATGTAGCTCATCTAGACTTTAGTAAAACTTTTGACCCAATTCTAAGATGGTTGAATTGATAAGAACTAGGGGCCCACATACGTCAGCAATCTGAAAGCCACAATTAAGCAATTTGAAGGTTTATTGCCCGATTTTTGGATTTCCCAATCTAGCAATCTGCGTCGATACATTACAGATCTTTTTCAGTGATTTTCAGATCGATTGCAGCAAACACAGATCTGCCAATCTTAAAAGGCCCATCATTTTACTAGTAACGGTCTGCAAATCTGTTGATCATCTCCATACACTAGCAATCTGCAGCCCCAATCGATCTGTGAAATCCAACATGTTGGACAATCTGATTTAACAATTCCAATCACTTTTTGGTTGCAATCTGTGATCTGTGAAGCCCATACATGACAGATTTTTATACACAATCGATTGCAAATTGCAGAATTGCCACAATCGATTGCTGATGTATGAGGGCCTTTAGTTGCATGATAGGAAACAGAGAGGGAAAGGTCATCAGTGAAGTACCCCAGGGATCTGTACTTGGACCAGTGCTTTTTAATATCCTTGTTGGTATTGAAGGTAAAGTATGCCTTTTTGCAGAGGACACAAAAGGTATACAATAGGGTAGACACAACAGGAGGGGTTAAACAAATGATTGAGGACCTAGATAGACTAAGAGAAAAGGCAAGAATGTGGCAACTACAGTTTAATGCAAAATCATGCACTTGGGTCTCAAAAACCCAACGGCTAAATATAGTATTAAGGGCATTATAATGTAAACTACAAAGGACGAAAGGGATTTAGGAGTCACAATTTCAGATGGCTTGAAGGCAGGTATATAACATAACACAGCAATGAGAAAGGCAAGTCTGATTCTTGGTTGCATAGGTAGAAGAATCAGCAGCAGAAAGAAAGAAGTAATAATACCACTGTATAGCTCACTGGTAGGGTTTTAACAAGGTGCAGGAGGGAAACATTCTTCAAAGGAAAAGAAGTATTAGAACACAAGGGCATGCACTGAAACTGGAGGGAAGTAGGGGCCCGATTCAGACCCGCTCGCTTGGAAGCGTTCGCATACAGACTGTCGATTATTGCATTGTGCGCACGTGTATGCATGCTAACTGTTCGTTAGTTGAATTTGCATACGCATCTAGCGAGCGGGTCTGAATCGAGCCTTTGGTGCAAAGGAAATGCACAAAAAGAGTAGTGGATGAGTAGAAGAGCTTCCCATCAGAGGTGGTAGCGGCTAGTAGAGCAATTTAAACATCCTTGTGATAGGCACAAGAATATTCTTACAAAGAACTAAGGATCAAATAGAGTTGAGGTTACCAAAAGGTTACCTCATGTTGTGATTAAGGGAAAGACGAATGCCCACTTCACTGCTAGAACTGTATCCTGGTGTGGAAAAATTGCTAAAGTAGTGGCCACCATAGGAATGTTCTGCAGGAAAAACCATGCATGAGGAACAGAGCATTGCTCTTCTCTGGGATTGCCCATAGCCTCTGCTTTCCCCACAATAAATGCAAAAACTAGAACAGGGAATGAGCTGTAAAGCTCAGCACTATGGAAGCCTCAAAGTGATGAGAGCTGGCACAGGAATTATTCAGTGAAGATAAGGTTGGGTACACATCAGGCGATAAATTGTCTATATCGCTCTGTATATTCCCTCAATTGCGCGTTCACGTGCGTCGTCAGTGACATTGTCCCATCTGATGTAATGCAAGTCATATGGGCCGACATCGCTGACAGCGGCATGCAGGTGAATGCGGGATGGAAGGGTATATTGCGCTGTCATTTACCCGGATTGTGCAGTGTATACGGCCGTCTACTATATCCTTCCATCGGGCATCGGGTCGGCTGGGATACACGTCAATCTGGTGTGTACTTGGCTTTATAGAGTGAGTCTACTTTTATTTACATGCACAAGTCTAACCTCACATTATGAGCTCTACAAGTCCAGTGTGCATAGTGACAGCGAATGGGTATTGTCAGAGAAGGGACTTTCTCAGGTTTGACGATGCAGCTGTCAAACTAAAGGGAATGGAGCAACAATTCCCACAAACCAAATACAAAACAAAAATAACACTGTGCATGCGTCGCCCCAGATGAATAGGTACTTTGCAAACTTTAAAAATAAGGTGGTGAAATGTTGGTTTAGGGTGGTTCCTATGTGTGCTTTAATAAATTGGGAACACACTTGCTTATTAGTATTGACACCCACAACCACACTATTGTTGGTCTACAGTTCCATATACTTTTAATCTCTTTTAATTTTGATATTTTTATTTGATACATCCTTTTGTGACATGCATGCATTTATGTGACTGCATATTAAGATAATTTTAATATGAATTATTGATGTTTTCGTAATAATGGGGCAGCTACTGGTTATGGGCAGTTTGACGTTATACAATGTAACTAAAAGAGGGGCAAATGCAGTATGACTGAAAATGACAACCAGCAATGACTCACTCACTTCTATTAGTGTGGTATAGCAAAACACAGTCATCTAAAAAACATGATTACATAATAAATATTAAAACACTGCAGTGTCCTATGTTACTACAATGTCTATCCTATTTTGGGGATGTGGTTATGTCACCGCCGGTCACAATACCGACTGCTGAATGCCGGCCAAGGATTCATGATAGGTGTCGAAATACCTATGCCTATCATAATCCTGATGCCGCAATCCAGGAGGACGCATGCCCGAACGAAGTAAGTACGAGCCGCACGTTCTCTTAGCCGCGCGGGGGGGGGGGGGGGGTTGGTTTAGGGCTGTTATCGAAGTTAGTGTTAGGTTTCGTGGGGGGGGGTTAGTATTAGGCACCCCCAGGGAGAGGTTAGGGTTAGGCACCCCCAGGGAGCGTTAGGTTTAGGGAGCGGTAAGGGGGGGTTAGGGTTAGGCACCCCCGGGAGGTTATGGTTAGGCACTAGGGGAGGAGAATATGGTTAGGCTACTTACGAGCCTCTGTCAGGATCTTCATCCTGTCGGGCAGCCGCTGTCAGGATTTGAACCGGCAGCTAAACAGCCGCTGGCATTTCAATCCCATCAATAGCAACCAATCAGATTCTGGCACATTCCAGAAAATGATAGTAATGATGGTATATTTATACCCTAGTATGTTAAGTTTACTATTGCCTTTTTACTATTCCATAAGAAACATGTAGCATAACAACTTCCTCAAGAATGGAAAGAATGAATTTATGTAGATTAAATCCTGTCTCTTAATTTGAATTCACATCATTCGGCCTGGCACAACCACTTGTTGCCAAGGTCTGCCCTGTAAGGTAATGCTTCAGATGTAGGCATGTGTACTCAAACACGAAGGTCCCTGTATCAGAAATAACAACTACTATGTTATTAACACAGACATTTAAAAACCCACACTTTCTACAAATATTTAATGTAACAAGATACACTGAGAATGGATAATTACATTATTACAGACATGGCATACATACAGAAAATATTTTCAACTTACTTGAATGGCTACAGTATAAATAAGCTCTCCAAGGGACGGTAAGAGGCACTGCTTCAACTTGCTATTCCGGAAATTGTCTCTGATCAGCTCGGTCAGCAAGGTGATTGCCTGCAGAGATAGTAAATGTTTGCATAAATGATACAAGAACTTGGAGGCATCAGGTCCATAGGTCCATTTTCTCTGTTATTTTGTATTTTGTTTTGATGTTGGTTTCTTTGAGGAAGGGGGGAGGGGTATTTTTCATTTGAGGTGAATGAGTGCTTCTTAATATCCTTTAGAAGTCTTACAAACAAAATATATATGCTCTGCGACAATATTCCATGGATCTATAACTATGTCTCTATCTATCTATCTATCTATCTATCCACAAACACACATATAACTACACACAGGGAGGGAGAGAAATATATATCCAGTATGGAGTCCTTCTTAAACATTGGAGTAAAGATTGATTATTTTTGCATTTAAAAGATGTCTGCGTGCCACCAGTATTTCTTTTAGTGTGTATATATATATATAGAGAGAGAGAGAGAGAGAGAGAGAGAGAGAGAGAGAGAGAGAGAGAGAGAGAGAGAGAGAGAGAGAGAGAGAGAGAGAGAGAGAGAGAGAGAGAGAGAGAGAGAGAGAGAGAGAGAGAGAGATAGATAGATATTGAGGTGTAACGGACGGCACTCAGTGAGACTTTGCAACTCAAAAAAGACAATAGCGTAGCTATGTACTTATCAACGTTTCAGTGGGGATACACTTTTAAAAGTGTATCCACACTCAAAACGTTGACAAGTACATAGCTGCGCTATTGTCTTTTTTGAGTTGTGAAGTCTCACTGAGTGCCGTCCGTTACACCTCAATCTATCTATTGCTATTGGAAGGGCACCGGAGCATACACTGATATTTCGAGTGCCGGGCCGGCTTGGACTCATATATATATATATATACATATATATATATATAGATCTCCAAGACGGCACTCCCATCCGTTCACATATCCATATAATAAACCCACTGGGGATAGGTATGCAGTTTTAACGTTTCAAGAATTTTAATACAAAAATTCCTGACAAAAAGATTAAAGTAAACATTTCCTTCCCATATCTGTGTAGTAATACATTCCCCTGCAACAGCGGATCACAGAAGCTGACAGTAGGTATATATTTACACAAGACACCTCTTGCGGCATTAGCATTATCACACAGCCACTGTGTACAAATATACAGCGCTTGTGTGATAGCGTACACTTCTGAATCAAATCAATAACTTACGATTTTTTAGATGAATATATAGGTAACTCAGTGGTGGAACTAGCGGCGGTGCAGCTGGTGGCTTGCACTGGGGCCCATAGTCCCTGCAGCCAACAGCGCTGCTGCACCCACCGCCAGTGTCCCCCGGGCCCCACAGTGTAGTGCGGACCGCAGTGGGTGCGATCTGCACTACACAACAAACATCGCCACCAGCCCCGGGTAGCACACTCGTACTACCTGGCGGCGGTGTGGTTGTTTTGGCAGCCAATGAGAGTCAGACAGACTCTCATTTCTGCTGCACACATGGAGGGAGCCGGGCTGGTGCTCACTCATGAGCTCCGCCTTCTGGCTCCCGCAGTGGGGTGATGGGAGAGACGTCAGTGCAGAGCGATGTCAGTGCAGAGCGACAGCGGGTCGGGAGGATGGAGGAGCAGATAGTGGCAGGCGCAGAAGCGGGGATTCAGGTTAGTTGGATTTTTGTGTTTGTTCTATAGGCGAACTACTACTGGGGGACCTGCACATAGGGGGGGACTACTACTGGGGGCACTGCACATAGGGGAGACTACTACTGAGGGACCTGCACATAGGGGGGACTACTACTGGGGGGCACTGCACATAGGGGAGACTACTACTGAGGGACCTGCACATAGGGGGGACTACTACTGGGGGCACTGCACATAGCGGGGACTACTACTGGGGACAGTGCACATAGCGGGGCTACTACTGAGGGCAGTGCACATAGTGGGGACTACTACTGAGGGCACTGCACATAGTTGGGACTACTACTGAGGGCACGGCACATAATGGGGACTACTTCTGGGAGCACTGCTCCTAAGGGGAACTACTACTGGGGGCACTGCTCCTAGGAGGAACTACTACTGGGGGCACTGCACATAGTGGGGACTACTTCTGGGTGCACTGCACATAGGGGGGAATACTGGAGACACTGCACAACATGCTCCTTCCTCCCTGTTTACCCCATATGTGTCACATCTGTTTGTCTGCCCCTCCCCTTTAGAATGTAAGCTCTTACAAGCAGGACCCTCTCCCCTTTTGTGCTTCTCCTTACTTTTTTTTCATCTACTTATTACCCCCCACCATGGTCACTTATGTAGCAATGTATATTATCCATGTCCTTGTCCTATATTGTATTGTACTGTAAGTCACTTGTCAAATTAGTTGTTTATGTACTTTGTAAGGCGCTGCGGAACACTTGTGATGCCATATAAATAAAGGATAATAATAATAATAATAGTGACGACTACTACTGGGGGCACTGTACATAGGGGGACTACTACTGGGGTCACTACATAGGGGTACTACTACGTGGGGCACTGCATAGGGGGGCCCAATGCATAATCTTGCACCTGGGCCCACCACTCTGTAGTTCCACCACTGAGGTAACTTAAAATAGTTTGATACCGATGTTTCTTCATACATTATTGCTGCAGACATGCCAAGTAGTCCCTCTCGGCGCACCAGGTCGTCTGTTACTCTGGTTGCGCCGAGTGTCATTTTTTTGCATTCTTCTCACTCGAAAATGTGTCTTAGTCGCAATGCTATGTGACTGTGTGTAACTGAGACTGAACATGTATATGAAGTGTTACAATCCAGCTGCCTTTTTTTTTTTTTACACGCCAAGTTCTGTTGTGCTTCATTTACAGACTTAGGCCCTGATTCAGAGCCGGACGCTCTGACAGAGCGCTCGCTCTGAATCAGGGCGTCTTTTTTTTATTTTATGGAGCGGCCTCCTGGCCACTCGCATTGCTGTGGGTTGCCACCCACATCTAATGCGAGCAGCCAGGATGATGGTCGCGATGGTCAAGACCATCGCGACCATCGGGCTTGCGACGAGACCCCTTGTGATGTCAGTGGGGCCGCCCCCAGACGGTAGGCGTTCTCATGGGAACGCCTCCGTCTGGGCAGCCACCCCCCCGGCACGCCCACCAAAGGGGGCGTGCTGTCACTCAACATCGACAGCACGCCTCCTTTGGTGCGAGACCCGGAGCGACGGATTGCCCGTCGCTATCCGGGTCTCGCGCATGCGCACGGCGGAGCCGGCTCCATCATGTGCATGTGCTCTGGGCCACCATCGACCCGGTTGCGAGCGCTCAGCGCTTGCGACCGGGTCTGAATCAGGCCCTTAGTCGCTAACGGATATACAAGTGGCACATATCAAATAAATGAAGTCTCCTAGTGCATGTTAGTCTCATTACGAGTAGAAGGTAATTTTCAGGCGAAAAGATACGGGACCTGGCTGCTCACTCACGGCAGGCATCTCACGCAGCATGGCATATTAAGGCTACTGAAGGTGTATGAGGATACATTTGTATGTTAGGTTATCTTAACAATCCGATCACACCTCCAATATCCAGCAGAGCCCTAAAAGTGGACAAACTCCACTAGTGCAATAATGCAAACAACACCACAAACTGCATTCTTGAACCTTTTTAATTATGAATTTCATTGGTTATGTCATGTGCCCTCAGGACCTCATTCAGAGGCGGTCGTTAGTTGCAAGGGCGGCCGCTTGCATCCTGAACGATCGCCTCCTTGTCGTTCGCTAAGCTGTGGGTTAACACCCACAGCTCTAGCGACCGACATGGGTCAAGACTATCGCGACCATTGGGGCTTACGACCAGACCCTAAGGTTGGGTATGGGCACTCGTAAGCCCCAGGGAGCTTCCTGCTCTGACCGAGCAGGAAGCTCCCCACTGACATCAGCAATGATGTCAGTGGGGAGTTCCGGTGGGAACGCCTCCGTTTGGGCAGGCACGCCCCCTGCCTTCCTCCCAAACGGGGCGAGCTGTCACTCACCATCGACAGCTCGCCCCCTTTGGTGCGAGACCCCTAGCGACGGAGCGTTCGTCGCTGGCCGGGTCTCACGCATGCGCACGACGGAGCCGGCTCCGTCATGCGCATGCCCAGTGGGGCAACGTCGAGTCGGTTGCGAGAGCTCAGCGCTTGCGACCGACTCTGAATGACCCCCTCTGTCCCTTCTCTCTTCTAAGTTGTAGATGTTCAGGCCTTGAAGTGTTTTCAGTTGATTTCTTTACGTAGTGCATTTTTATTAATGTTTTGGAGATTTTTTGAGCTCCAGAACTCTACAAAGAACTCAAAAGGAGGTCATATAAGTGATCTATAAAAGGGGCAATATAACCTCTCTTTCCTGCTAAATACCTTTTCCTATAAGGTATCCTACTAGCTTTTCCTGCTGCTTAATTCCCACTGTATTGATCACTAAGGTAGCTTAGCCTTTATCAGGCTTTCTTCTGAACTTGCGCTAGTGAATAAAGCCCTCATATGTTACTGCCCCTAATCAGAAATCTTTACCCATGATACTTACCTTGGAGTCAAATCTAAGAAATTTCTGTTTCTGAACTAAGTTAATGTAAGATAGTGTATAAAATGCCTTCATAAATATGAAAGTAACCTATATCTACTGATCTAGCACATTCGTTATGGTGGTCACTATATTTGTATGATGTGATCTTCCAGGAGGAAGAGCTACGCTTTACCACATAAATGGCCATATTTATGTTTGTTACGTTGAAATAAGTGAAGGGGGATGAAAATACAAAGGATTAAAATTACAAAATCCAAATGTATAAGGTTGAGGAAAATTTGGTTTAGTTTGTTCGCTATTAGTTTAGTAAAAATATCAGTATTCAACAGAGCTACAGTATATGCTGCTGAGTTGATGGCTCCAGATGTGGCTTCCCCATCTTCCCATCTCTGTCCCCCTTCCACTCCAAATCTCTGATCTCTAATTACTCCATCGCAGGTGGGTGTTTTGACGGGCTCCAGGTACTAACATGTCTCAGGGAACAGTCAGGTGCATCCAAACAGCTCTGCTAGTGAGAGATAAGGACCCCATACATCTATGACGGCTTGCAGCAAATCCCCGTACTGCCGATGTTGGGACCAGGGGATCAGGAATATTCAACATGTTAAAAAATCCTAATTCCCAGACCTTGACCCGAAAATGGTTGTAATTGGCCTGTTGGGGATTTTTAACAATTTCCCTGTTCTATCATCGGATTGCCGATAATCGATGTCTGTGGATCGGCAGTTTTGGTCTTGATCGGGTCAGTGTTTGGCAGAACGGGGAATCGCTGCTCAGGTGTATGGGGCCCTTTGTGAGGAGAGGGAGGGGCAGGGTGTCCCTCTAGCTCTCACTGCACCTGTACAAGACTCAGTAAGAGATTACAGTATATAATAGATGTTTCTGTAGCAGATTTCAGCTAGCATTCAGTGTGTGATTATTTACTTCTTGCAAACTTTAGCCCTTGTGTTGTGTCCAGATTATGACATGAAGACCAAGATCTATTCTTTCATGCAGGAAACACATCTCACTGAAAGAAGAGCTGCAGTAAAAGTTAAAAACTGAGCAGATAGGTAGAGTAGCTCCTCTTTATGAATTAAATACATTTTTACATACATTCTGCAATATCTACATAAGACTAAAGTAAAGGAAAATTAAAAAACAAAACAATATTCATCATTCATTATGCAAACATGATAAGATGTAGCCAAGATACAGCATTCACTCTGTGAATGCCAGGCCAGGCACATATCCAATAATAGGAAGGGATTAGCATTTTATCTAAATTTATATCTAGCACTTATACCTAGTAAAGAGTTTGATAGCTAAACTGCCTATAGAGAGCAATCAAATGTGAAATCAAACAAATCAGTATTTCAAAATACAAATCTTAAAAGAATAAAACTTACAACCCAATAATGGAAATTTTGATATACTGTACATACGGTTCCCACACAAACACTATAATTGACTTGAATAAAATTAACTTTTTTTCTTACAACAAAAGTAACAGTCACATACTGACCAATGATAAATATTTTCATTTCATTTATTTATGTGTTTTATCAAAAGTTTTTTATGTTTATCTCTGATAACGATAGGCAACCAGGGTTGGACTGGCCCACAGGGGTACAGGGAAAATCCCCGGTGGGCCCCACTGCTTGAGGGCCCACCCTCACCTCTGAATTATACATTGTTACTCTATTACGCAGTCAGTTATCTGGAGGAGCAGAACCATTGATCAACATGGTGCTTGGTTACCAAACTACACCAAGATTTGCCTAATTGTCAGCCAAACATCTGTGATGGCTTGCCACACCCCCTCTGGTGGATGACCACATTCCTTAAGTAAGTGCCCTTATCACGCAATCTCCCGGTGGGCCCTTCATGCCCCAGTCCGACACTGTATGCAACCCATTGGTATTCAATTTTATAGAAACATAGAAACGTGCGGCTCAATCCAATTAGCCGCGAAGGGTGCAAGTTGCCATTGCAATGGTGTTAAAATGCTGGCAATGGCACTGCGTCTTGCACCCCTTGTGGCTGGATCCAAGCCTAGATTTAGACAATTTTGCTCAGAGCCCTTTGGGGCTGCGAGTACTTTTGTGCGAGTTCAGGCTGCCGCCAAGTGCGGCTGTTGCCGAGATGACTCGCACTCGCGTGATCATAGCGGCGAATTGAATTGACCCCATAGAATTTAACAGATAAAAACCACTTGGCCCATCTGGATGGCTACGGGATGCCGACGCCTGTGCACCAGTACCATAGCAAATTGTGAAGCTATCTCACACAAAGTCATGAAATATTAAAATTTTAAATATTACAAATTTCTATGCTTTGTCTCTGCCCAGTAACAGTAACAATATCATTAAATAATTTACAGACAAGAGAATTTAAATTAATCTATTTAAAACGGGTAGTAGTCAGGACGTAATCCCGACCGCCGGCAGGGGTCTAATGACAGGCGTCGAAATCCCGACGCCTGCCAGTAGACCTACGCCGGGAGCCAGAAACCCGGCTTACCGATCAAAGGTACGCTGGGAACGGACAGCCGCGAGGGGGGGTTAGGTTTAGGATTCCCGCAGGGGACTTAAGGATAGGCAACCCCCCGGGAGGTTAGGGTTAGGCTAGGGGAAGGGGGGTTATGGTTAGGCACCCCCAGTGGGAGGTTACGGTTAGGCACCCCCCAGGGGACTTAGGTTTAGGCGGAGGGGAAGGGGGTTTAGGTTTAGGCACTTAGAAGGGGGGATTAGTGTTAGGCACTTGGGGGGGAGGTTAGGGTTAGGCACCCTTAAGGGAGGCTTAGGGTTAGGGGGTAGAATTGGGTTAGGAAATACTTACCTTGTACAATCTGGATTTTCACCCCTGCCGGGCAGCCGCTGTTGGGATTTGAACTGATTCCATTTAAAATAGCTAATAAAGCTTTTGCAAGGAGGTACTGGTTATAGAATTTAGAAAGTGGTGGAAATAAATGCAGTTACCAGTGGTCTACAAAGTCAGCAGTAATGCACCCTTGGTGGGTTACCTAGGTGGTATCTGTCCAATCTGGCTGGTTGGAATGAAAACCTGGTAATGTATGGGAGCAAATGACAGTTGATCATATGGTCTTAAACACTGGAAAACGGACAAAAAACAATTGTTCAAATTGGTTACATTCGTGTGTTTTAACTAGGGATGTGCAGGCTCGGATAGGTTCGAGTTTGCACGTGGAGTTCGGATTTTTCCCTCCAAAAAAACGGAACTCAGAAAGAGGCAAAACGTCATCTTGCATGGACGAACATCATCATTCCTGGACATCCCTAGTTTTAACCAATTTGTCTGAACTACTATTTTTCTGTTTTCCAGTGTTTGTGAGCAAATGGTCCATTGTCATTTGCTCCCATACATTACCGGAATTTTATTCCCACCAGCCAGATTGGACAGATATCTGACAGATAATTGTATAGTGTATGTCCAGCATTACATGACTACCAATGCAATCATCCACATACAGTATATTTTCATCTTAAAATCAGTTTTTAATTCACTGACACAAGTTGATAAAAACAAATTGTTATTCAGCATAAATGGTAACTATCCCTGTTATACATTATACTTGATACGAAGTCACAAGAAAACCATTTGTTTGGTGTTGATTTCAGAATTTCTTTTAATGATAATAAAAACATTGCAGGAGCAGCAGTAATACACTGCCAAAAAGTTTTACAACAACCCAATTTTGATAGTTTTTATTGAAATCTAAGCAATTACAGTCCAATGTAAGGTAAGCCGTAAAATCTTAGAGGTTTAACATACAATTTTTTTTTAAAAAACAACAGTTTAGGAAACAAAAAATAATAATGTAAATTTTACAGTTATAGAAAACAGTCCTTTTTCAAGGAACAAGTAATGGGTTAAGAACTTATAATAACTTACAACTATTATTCATCAATTGATGAATTGAAAGTTGATGCAAGCAATTGCTTTAGGTGTCCCAACTTCCATTGATTACAATATCCAAGTCTGTATGAAAGCAGTGTAGAAACAGACTGTTGTAATTATGTTCTCAAACTCGGTTCTCAGGACCCCAAACAGTGCATGTTTTCCAGGTCTCCTCACAGAATCACAAGTGAAATAATTAGCTCCACCTGTGGATCTTTTAAAATGTGTCAGTGAGTAATAAATGCACCTGTTGGGCTACCTGGAAAACGTGACCTGTGTGGGGACTGAGGACCGAGTTTGAGAACCACTGCATTACGTTGACAATATTGCACTGCACTAAAGAAGTATATTGCTATCTTAAAGGTGTCAAAATGTCAACTGACAATATAAAAAATTCACAGCGCTCCAATATAGTAATAAACAAATGACTGCATTGTTAAAAATATCACAATTATATAAAATCATATATATGACACTAATTACCCCATAAAAATATGCTATATCTACTGTAATATGAAACATTCACATGCATATAAGCAAGTTATGTGGCCACAGTAGGTAAAGGAAATTGACAGCTGTCACCACTGTAGATGACTACAAAATTTTAAATGTCCAAAATGTTGTGCTGATAGAAAAATCTCCACTGCAACGATAGTGCCAGCACTTTTTCAGGCAAATTGAAATGGTTGAAATGTGAACCTTTAATAGTGTTCTGCAGGTTTTGGTTATAGCATTTATTTACTTTGAAGAAATCTGCTTGACTGAAGAAACACGTCAGTAGTTAATTGATACATTCTCTTCAATACTGTTTGAATTGCTGCAAGAAGTGCTACTTTGTATTTAGAGACATTTTATTACAAAGTATCCATAGAGAGCACCCAGTCACTGTACAGGGGAGGATTGTTATTGCTTCCGGCACTTGACACAGACCACGCTGCTGTACTGAGGGAAGTTTGTGGCTGGTGTGTTCAGCATCAGCGCTATTTACCTATTGGAACTTTGACGGTTAGAGGTCTATTTAAAATTAGGTATAGCATATTTTTATGGTTCAGTTATATATATATATATATATATATATATATATATATATGGTTTCATAAAATAAATTGTGATATTTTTAACACTACCATCATTCATTTATTACCATGTTGGAGCGCTGTGATTTTTCTTAATATTAGTTTGAATACTAGAATGCCAGCACAGTCTCCAGGCTTAAATCGCATTGGGTTGATTTGGGATGATCTAGGCCAGTGATCCCCATCCTCAGTCCTCGGTCCTCAAGGCACACTAACAATCCTGGTTTTGGTGATATCCAGGCTTGAGCACAGATGGTTAAATCAAAGTAACTGAGGTACTAATTAAGTCACCTGTGCTCCAGTATGGCTATACTCAAAACCTGGACTGTTAGTGTGCCTTGAGGACCGTGGTTGGGAACTCCTGATCTAGGCAGAAGGATGAAAGCAAAGCAACCTACAAGTGCAACACAATGTGGGAACTTCTGCAACAGTGTTGGGAGGAACTTCCTGACCAATGTGTGGTTGCTACTGTAAAAAAAAGCACCACAAGTATATTCAGCGATTATACTTGGCAAAGGTGGCTACTTTCATGAGTCAAAAAATTAGATCATATTTTGTTAAAGAAAATATTTTCATTCTATAACTTAAGAATACATTGATATATTAACTGCATAAATTTAAAAAAAAATCTGAAAAAATGAAGCTAGAAATTAGCAAAAGTAGAAATTAATGTGAAATATGATAAAAGCAAGCTATTTATAAATGCAAACACTGCTCTAAAGGTATTTAAACAAACATATAATTGTCAGTACAAATTCATCAGACTATTTATTGTATTAAGATCAAACAAAGAGAAAAAACTCATGCAAAATTCAGGGCATTGGCATCTTAGTAAATATCACTAAATATTTAAAAAGTCTCCCGAGAAATGTCTTATAAGATTGTATCCGTGTGCTGCAGAACTAATGTTAAAATATTCAGGTAGATTTGATGGGATTTAATGAAAGCACAGAACAGCCTAGCTCTGTAGTTTCAGCAGGATTTGGGAGAATCCCAATATGCCTGTGGCATACTTTCTTCATGCTGATTTGGAACACAACTAAAAAGTTGAAGACAACACTGTAGCAGACACAGCTGTACATAATGAATATGCACCAAACTACTTCCCTTAGTATTTGTATCACATGAAGAAATTGGAATATTTTATTTTTGCTGATAGTTGAATATGCATTTGCAGGCATACAATTAGGGAAACTTTACAATTGCCCAGAACTTCTGGATTCCATTTTAGCCAATATCAGTTAGTACTGCGGTAGTGGCTACATTCCAGAAGTGTTGCTGCTGCATTAGTGACTATAAAATGGTCAAAATGGACCTGCTGTGTGTGTATGTATGGATGTATATATATATATATATATATATATATATATATATACATATACACACACATATATATATATATACACATATACACACACACACATATATACATATATATATAAAATCTCAGAGGTTGCACGTATAAAATGCACTGTATAGTGAACAATAAGTCTTACTTGAGTCCAGCAATAAAACTGATAATGTCAGTATTAGAATTAATTTTGGAAACACCAGGTCCTGGTTCACTTATTTAAGGACCGCAGCTCTCCTTTAAACAAGACCGGAATCCAGGTCAACACAATCTGTCAAACTACAATAGAAGGAGAGCGCTCCATGGTGCAGGTAAAACACTTTTAATATCACACAAATTTGCTTAAAACACTCGTCAGCAATATAGTGCCACTCGTACCATATAAAAAACAGTGTGGGCTGGTTAACACATGGTATATTAGTAAATACTCCACCAGACTATGTTCCAGACACTGTCAAAGGATTCGTCGGGTTCACACACCCCGCCGCTGGACACTGGCAACAGGCCCCCGCTGGTCGGACCAGGGGTCTGTTCCGTGGACATCACATAGCCCCGCACTAACGCGTTTCGTCATGGACTTCGTCAGAGGGCTGGGCTTCATGACGTAACAAGCTCATTATAAAAGCTGTACTGGCCAATCAGTGTGAGGATATAGATCCACACCCCTATCAGCACCAAAGTGATCATTTCCGGTATATACTTCATTACTACAGAGAGGGGTTTTAGAAAACTTTCACCTAGTACCAATCCACACTTCATTTTCATTAAAAATAATACATTTTTGGGATGTTTACACAAAGACATTAATAGATGTACAACAATGAATATAGACATATGGAAAATTACATACACAGGATCAACAACGCAAAATTTTTTCAACGTGGACATATACACCATTCTAGTTTGTATTTAGGAGCAGCAGATATTATATCATATACAAGTAAATCAGAAAAATGTGGACCCCTATGGTGAAAAAATGGATCTTAGTATATTGCAAAGCTTGTTTCTATTTTTCATATGCCCGCTTGTACAATACACATTCATTTAACAATCTCTTATAAAGGTGGTAATTTCTATCCCCTCATTAAGACCCTTCGGTATCAGAGTATCTAAAGCCAAAATCCAGTATGTTTCCCTTTTCATAAGGTCCTAATCAAGTTCACTACCGCGATTACTAATATTAATTTTTTCAATACCTTTAAATCTCAAGACATCAGGATTACTACTATGATAATCCTGAAAATGTCTTCAAAGACTGTTATTCACTACTTTATTTCTTATGTTTCACGTGTGTTCCAGGATCCGAATTTTTAGGACCCTTTTGGTTTTACCTATATACCTAAAACCGCAAGGACAAGTGATCATGTATACTACAAACATAGAATTACAATTAATGAAGCTTCTAATTGGATGTTCATTCATCGATTCTTTATCACAGAAAGTTTTGGCCCCCCGTTCCTCTAATTTGCATACCTTGCAACTACCACATGTAAAGAACCCTTTTAAATCTCCAAGAGGATTTCTTATAAATCTGACAGGTTTATGAAGAGGGTCCAGTTTACTTTTGGATATATATGACTTTATATTTTTAGCCCTTTTATACACCATACAGTACTTGGACCTCTAGGAAGATGTTTAGCCAATATCAGATCTACTTTTAAAAAGTAAGATTTTTTTTTAAGGACTTTCTGAATTATATTTGCTCCATTATTATAATTAGTAACAAACGGGCAGAAGAAATTTTATTCAGGGTTCTGTGTGGTGATCTTATCTTTAATTTTATAGATCAACAATTCTTTTTGATCTCTATTTTTCTGACGTGTTGAATAATATCTTTAGGGTAGCCACGTACCAGAAATCTCTGGTTATATATTTCAGATTGTTGGTCAAATCTTTCAATGGTGGTACAATTTCTGCGGAGCCGAGAAAATTGAGACACCGGTATATTTTTCTGCCATTTTTGAAAGTGACACCTGGAAAATTCTAGATAACTATTACAGTCTACTTTCTTAAAAAATGTATATACTACAATTTCTTTTGTCTTCTCAAAGTCAGTGGTGTCTAGCACAAAATCTAAAAATTATATCCTGCTATCATTGTATGTAGAGGTGAATTTTAAATTGAAAGAGTTCACATTGATTTCTTTCATGAACTCTTTAAAGTCAGCTCTTTCCCCACTCCAAACAATCAAAATATTGTCTATAAATCTTTTGAACAAAATCACTGATTGCTACCTTCTATCAAATTCCCAAAATCCATAAAAATAGTACAAAATCCCCTGGGCGCCCAATCATTTCTGGGATTCGGTCCCTTACCTCCAGGGTGTCAGAATATGTGGACACATGTATTAAGAAGTATGTTTCAAATCTTAAATCATATGTACAAGATTCGATCCGTGTGAGAATCGAAACGTTGATGGTTACTGTGTTTGATTTTATTGCATTAAAAGAAGACATTATTTACTTCAAGACTGGTGAGTGCACGTCTTTCTGGACACTATATTAATCCCTAGACAATAGGGCATTGATGTGGCACCCCAGCTAACTGAATATAATGGAGTGAGTGTGGGCACTAGTGACTGTTATATATATATATATATATATATATATATATATATATATAAACAGTACCAGTCAAAAGATTGGACACACATTCTCAATCAATGTTTTTTGTTTATTTAAATTATTTTCAACATAGTAGATTAATACTGAAGACATCAAAACTATGAAAGAATACATATGGAATTATGTTGTAAACAAAAAAGTGTTAAACAAATCAAAATATGTTTTATATTTTAGATTCCTCAAAGTAGCCCCCTTTTGCTTGGGTGACAGCTTTGCATACTCTTGGCATTCTCTCAATCAGCTTCATGACTTAGTCTCCTGGAATGGTTTTCCAGCAGTCTTGAAGGAGTTCCCAGAGGTGCTGAGCACTTGTTGGCTGCTTTCCTTCACTCTGCGGTCCAACTCATCCCAAATCAGCTCAATTGGGTTTAGGTTAGGTAATCTGATGCAGCACTCCATCACTTTCCTACTTGGTCAAGTAGCCCTTACATAGTCTGGAGGTGTGTTTGGGGTCATTGTCTTGCTGAAAAACAAATGATGGTCCCAGTAAGGGCAAACCAGATGGGATGGCATGGCGCTGCAGAATGCTGTGGTAACCATGCTGGTTAAGTGTGCCTTGAATTTTGAATAAATCACCAACAGTGTCAACAGCAAAGCACCCACCACACCATCACACCTCCTCCTCCATGCTTTACAGTGGGAACCACACATGCAGAAACCATCCGCTCACCTTCTCTGCATGTCACAAAGACAAGGCGCTTGGAACCAAAAATCTCAAATTTGGTCTCATCAGGCCAAAGTACAGATTTTCACTGGTCTAATATCCATTCCTTGTGTTTCTTGGCCCAAACAATTCTCTTCTTGTGTTTGTTCATCCTCAGTAGTGGCTTCTTCGCAGCAATACGACCATGAAGGCCTGATTCACACAGTCTCCTCTGAACAGTTGATGTTGAGATTTGTCTGCTACTTCAACTGTGCGAAGACTTTAAGTGGTCTCTAATATGAGGTGCTGTTAAGTTGCAGTTTCTGAGGCTGGTAAATCTAATGAACTTATCCTCTGCAGCAGAGGTAACTCTTGGTCTTCCTTTCCTGGGGTGGTCCTCATGAGAGCTAGTTTCATCATAGCGTTTGATGGTTTTTGCAACTGCATTTGAGGATACATTCAAAGTTCTTGAAATTTTCCGTATCGACTGACCTTCATGTCTTAAAGTAATGATGGACTGTCATTTATCTTTACTGAGTTGAGTGGTTGGTGCCATAATATGGATTACAACAGTAGTCAAATAGTGGTGTCCACTGTGTACTAACCTACCTCTGCACAACACAACTGATGGTCTCAAACACATTAAGAAGGCATTCTTCACAAGGCACACCTGTTAATTCAAAACCAGTCCAGAAGACTACCTCATGAAGCTGATTGGGAGAATGCCAAGAGTGTGCAAAGCTGTCATCAAAGCAAAAAGGGGCTACTTTGAGGAATCTAAAATATAAAACATATTTTGATTGTCTAACACTTTTTTGAATACAACGTAATTCCATATGTGTTCTTTCATAGCTTTGATTTCTTCAATATTAATCTACTATGTTGAAAATAATTAAAATAAACAAAAACCATTGAATGAGAAGGTGTGTCCAAACTCTTGACTGGCACTGTATAATATATATATATATATATATATATATATAATCCAATCGGGAATGTCAAATGCTGGACACTGATGACAATGTTCCTTTCTTTGAGAAACCTTCTGCAAATTTTTCTCAACAATGGTTCTAAAAAAGACCCTCTAACCAAAAAGCCAGAAAATGTGTCCAATAAGGGCTCACATTAGAATCAATCCCAAAAATTTTTTCCAGAAATTTTTATTAAAATTCACTTGCCACTTGACATAAATTTAAAAAATATTACTTAATTTCTAAAAAATTGCTTACTTCAGTAATAATCCAATGTCACAGTTTGGGAGAAATAAGCATCCTGCTGCTACACACACAGGGGTTAGATCTTCTATAGCAGGTTCCTCCCTTTGGGCAATCTGATTCCACAGATTAATACCCTACGCGTTTTGTTTGTGAGGACTTCATCAGGGGTAAACAATTCTTAAAATAAAACACATATAATATGTCAAAAAACAAGGCGTATAAATTCATAGAGGGGTCTAGTACAAAAAGTTGAACAAATATTAGTATACTGGTACATACTAAAATAAACGCTGTAACCAATCCTGATTATAAGTTGGCTAAAATAATATCCTTATGTCAATTGGGACCTATATTACAACAAAAGTGACCATCATAAAGTCTACATAAACAATTCTTGAAGTAAAACACATGAAAAATGTGAAATCACAACGTATAAAGCTTCATATAAGAGTCTAATGTAAAACTTATATTAATATACTATGACATACCAGAACAAATGATGTAACCAATCCTAATAGTAAGTTGGACAGGATGAGATCCTTGTACCAATTAGGACCTATGTTACAATAAAATGGCCTTCATGTAATCTCCATACATAATGGTTAAGGACAGCAAATATACTATAATCACAACTAAAAAAATTTCAGTATCATTAAATTCATTTAATGGGAAACTATATAGAACACAAATAGATGCAATCATTTTACAAGGACTAAACTGAAAGAATCCATAGTACTTACTTATAAAGTGATCTAAATTCACTCCTGTGATGAGCTCTGGCCTGTTGCCAGGGTAAGGCTGCAGTGAATGGTGAGACAACCTCTGGTGTTTATATACCTGAGGGGGCGTGACATCACTTCCTGTCCTAAAACTTTTATAAACTATAAAACACCTCTAAATATAGTGACTCGTGTATTTATAAATAACTAATCAATAATAAGATGACTACATCTAAAAGGATTCTACCTTGAGGGATGGAAATTACCCCAAAAAAAGCTTTAATTGTATACCGCGTCATTAAGCCAAGTGAGTTAAGGGAATCTGGCATATACAGTTCTGCGAGTCACCAGTGAATACCCATGCGTTCCAACTAGCTGGGAATCGCTATTAAGCATATAGTATCCACTCGGCCAGCTTACAACGTATGCCCCTCGGCAATGTTGCTTGATCGCCTAAACATACAAACATGGGCTTACTCGATTAAAATTCAGAATAATAAATACAATGGTAACCTAAATGTTGGTGAAAAACAAGCAATTAACCAATTAAAGAAAGATCCTAATGTAGTAATAAAAACTGCTGATAAGGGAGGTGCTGTGGTACTACAAGACAGGCAAGTCTACTTAGAAGAGGCCATTAAAATTTTGGACGATCAGTCCACCTATAGTAGATTACAAGAAAACCCTACAGGTCTCTATCAAGAAGAACTCTATAACATGCTTTGGAAGCCAAAAGAAATAATACCATTTGTGAAGATGAGTCTCAATACTTTAATGTCAGATTAACTGTATTACCTATTTTTTATCATATTCCTAAAGTCCATAAGGACAAAAAAAGTCCCCTGGGGAGACTGTTTATCTCCAGGGTTAATTCATTGACTGCCAATTGACTGACATTTCATCGATTCAAAATTACAACCATATGTCAAAAAAACAGAAGTCCCATCTAAAAGATTCTACTAGCCTCCTAAGAAGTGTCAGAGATTCAGTTTGGTCTCCTAAAGATAAATGGCTAACAATTGATGTCCAAGCCCTGAATGTGTCTATTCCACATCAAAAGGGTCTAGAAGCAGTTAAAAAAATTATAATGTCGGAACTAGAGAAATTGGCAGCGGAGATTTCTTTCATCATTAATAGTATCGTGTTCATTTTAGAAAATATTTTTTTTCCTCCAGAAGCAGGGAACGGCGATGGGTACTAAGTTTGCCCCATCGTACGCGAATCTGCTGATGGGAGATTGGGAGGAAACATTTATTTATAATACCAGATTTGAATCCGATAATATAAAGTTCTATAGGCGAAATATAGACGATTTAATCTTTATTTGGAGGGGTGATACTTACAGTACTGAGGAGTTCATTGGGCATATCCACAGTAATGATTTCAATCTTAGATTAACACATAAGTTCGATTGTGCACACATTGACTATTTGGATTTAGTACTGGAGGGTAAACCCAATGAAGTGATCAAAATGTGCCCTTTTTTACAGAAGTTGATGCAAACAGCTTCATTCCTTCAAAAAGTTGTCACGACCTGTTGTGGATAAATAATGTACCTTATGCTCAATTCCTTCGATTAAGGAAGAATTGTAGTACTGTTGACGATTACTGGAAACAATCACTATTACTTAGAGACCGGTTCTGATAGAGGCTACGATATATCAAAATTTGACGAAGCTAGATCAAAAGCATCAATGAAATGTAGGGTAGAATTGCTTGTTGATAAAGATGAAAGAATTGATTCCCAAATGGAGTCTAAAAATTGATCTAGTAGGCCCTTTATTACACAATACAATAGAGAGACTCATCTTATTGGGAAGATTTTGGGTTCGCCATTGGGGTATACTCTTAAAAGATCCTGTTCTTGGTCCACACCTTCCCAACAAATCTAACCTCATTTTTAGGAGAGCTAAGAATCTAAAGAGTTTACTAGCTCCTAGTAAATTGAAGCCTGTAATTCCAAGAAATAAAATAGATTCAAATAGCGAAGGTTTTTGGAGTAAAAGACAAGGTTGTAATCCAAGTAATCGATGTATATGTTGTAAATTTACGGATAAGACAAGTTTTAGCTGGAAATTTGATAACAATAAGATGTATCAGCTAAAGGGAATTGTTACATGTAACACCGACTTTACAGTTTACAAAATCACCTGTAATTGCAAATTAAATCATATAGGTAAAACAAAAAGATGCACAAACATTTGCATTCAAGAGCATTTGCGAAAAATTAAGAACCAGCTGAAAACCCATAGCTTGCCCCGTCATTTTGCTGAAGTTCACGGTTCAGATACGAAAGGTTTCTCCTTTAAGATTCTGGAACATGTAAAAAATGACCCAAGAGGTTGAAGTAGGGAACTACATTTTTCCAACAGAGAGACCTTTTGGATCTATACGCTGAACACTTTAGCACCTAAAGGTCTGTACGAAAGTATTGATATGGTATCTTTTCTTTAGGATTCTGTATTAGCATAGTGTTGTAATGTTTGGGAAACTATTCTTTGTTTACTTATGTTCATATGACGAAAACTGTAAAAATTGTAAAACTTGTGACTATTTTTACTGAATCCTCTAACTTGTTTTGAAAATTGCACTTACACTAGCCAGATGGGAATTGGAAGTGGGCTAAAATATGTTTTTTTTTTCATTACACTTTTTTTCAACTCACATATTTTTAGTTATTGTTGAAGTAGTAATATAGGGGTATGTACCCTTTAATTACATAAGAAAAGGTTTATTGTACATTAAAAAAAGAGGAGTTCTTGTATGGCTGCTGTAATGCATGGTTGTCAAGTGTTGGAACACAAGTTATTAATTGTTGTGTTTCTTCAACATGGGCGTATTTAATCCAATATGGGTGCTGGAACGCATTGATTGTTAGTAAAGTTCCCATCCAGCCCATGCGCAAACACTATAAAAAAGCCACTGGAATGCAAGGATGTCGGGCATTGGAACGTGGCACCCCCAGCGCATGCACAAACATTTCAATATGGCAGCTGGAATGCACTGTTGCCAGGTGCTGGAACACAAGCTAGGAAACGCAGTGTTTCAGCGCATAAGCACACGATCGAGTAAGCCCATTTTGTAAGTTTAGGCAATCAAGCAACATTGACGAGGGGCAAACCTTGAAAGCTGGCCGAGTGGATACTATACGCTTAATAGCAATTCCCAGCTAGTTGGAACGCATGGGTATTCACTGATGACACGCAAAACCGGAAGTGCCATGTTCCCTTAAATCACTTGGCTTAATGATGCGGTATACAATGAAAGCATTTTTGGGGGTAATTTCCATCCCTCAAAGTAGAATCCTTTAAATGTAGTCATCTTATTATTGATTAGTTATTTATAAATACACGAGTCACTATATTTAGAGGTGTTTTATAGTTTATTAAAGTTTTAGGACAGGAAGTGATATCACGCCCCCTCAGGTATATAAACACCAGAGGTAGTCTCACCATTCACTGTAGCCTTACCCTGGCAACAGGCCAGAGCTCATCACAGGAGTGACTTTAGATCACTTTATAAGTAAGTACTATGGATTCTTTCAGTTTAGTTCTTGTTAAATTATTGCACCTATTTGTGTTCTATATAGTTTCCCATTAAATGAATTTAATGATACTGAGATTTTTTTTTAGTTGTGATCATAGTATATTTGCTGTCCTTAACCATTATGTATGGAGATTACATGAAGGCCATTTTGTTGTAACATAGGTCCTAATTGGTACAAGGATCTCATCCTGTCCAACTTACTATCATGTCATAGTATATTAATATAAGTTTTACATTAGACCCTTATATGAAGCTTTATACGTTGTGATTTGACTTTTTTCATGTGTTTTACTTCAAGAAATGTTTATGTAAACTATATGACGGTCATTTTTGTTGTAATATAGGTCCCAATTGACATAAGGATATTCTTTTAACCAACTTATAATCAGGATTGGTTACAGCGTTTATTTTGGTATGTACCAGTATACTAATATTTGTTCAACTTTTTGTACTAGACCCCTCTATGAATTTATACACCCTGTTTTTGACATTCAATAGGTGTTTTATTTTAAGGATTGTTTGCCCCTGATGAAGTCCTCACGGACGAAACGTGTAGGGTATTAATCTGTGGAATCCGATTGCCCTAAGAGAGGAACCTGCTATAAAAGAACTAACCCCTGTGTGGGTAGCAGCAGGATACTTATTTAAAATATTTTTTAAATTTATGTCAAGTGACAAGTGAATTTTAATAAAAATTTCTGAAAAAAATAATTTTTTGATTGATGCTAATGTGAGGCCTTATTGGCCAAATTTTCTGGGTGTTCTTTGGTGAGAGGGTCTTTTTTAGAACCATTTTTGAGAAAAATCTGCATAATATATACACACACACACATACACATTGTATAATAAACGGCACTACAAACTTTAGTATGCTGCATAAACCTGTTGGTTTATTAAAATTGCAACATTTTGGACTATACCAGTCCTTTCTCAAAGCAAGCAAACATACACATAAACCGATCAGCCATAACATTAAAACCATGGACAGGTGAACTGAATAACATTGAATTTCTTGTTGGTTACTTAGTATGTATCCACCAGCGCAAAGTGTCCCCAACAATGTGTCGGAAGCTGCTGGGCACAGAGTTGTCCAAAAACTCAGGAAATTAGTAGTATAAATAAGAGTGATGTGTCCTGCGCTTACCTTGTGATAGAGTAATATAAAGAAACAGGATGTAGAAATATGTTAGGCTGTAGATAAGAAAGAAGCACAAAGCAAATATGTTAAAAAAAGGAGTAATTTAATGAAACTGGGTATGGGGTAAAATACAAGGAGTCACAATGCTCCCTTGTGCAATGTCCAAATGTCCAGTACAGCAATAGTGGAACTAGGAGGATATGACCTATATTGTATACATGGGTTATAAGAGAGCTCCTTTAGGATGCCTCTTTCCGTAGTACACCGGGGGTGTCTACGTGAACCTTGTTGGCAAATATAATGGTGCGCCTGCGGCGAGAGGAATGCCCCTACATAAGGGGGTAATGTCCTTCCTTTTATCTGGGTTGTAGGTTACATAAGGTAACCCTTTGAGAGGGTCCCTTTCCGTATGACACTTGTGCCTATGTCTCCCTCTTAGCACTATAGTGACAACCCGTCTTCCCGTATTGGCATGTGTAGTCACCAATAGATGAAAATATAGGAGAGTGCTGTCCTGTGCGTATTAGTGAAGGGTGTGGGTAAACCCTTAATCAGGGTGTACCTACCGTATGAAAGATCATACGTCCCCTTACTAAATGTGATGGTGTGGCAACGTGGGTATAATAACAGTGCAAGACAGGGGCGGCGACCCGCACTCCTGTCCCTACCGTGAGTATGCTCTGTCTCACTGGCACGGCACGTTGACACACTTGCAGCTACCCAGCATATTCCTGAGCACCTGGACGGACGACACAGGGAGCCGGCGCACACACGCATGTGGAGACTGTCATCTATCCCGGCTTACAGGCACCCTGGAAGAGGAGCGGTGACCAGAAGCCGCATGTGTCAGCAGGAGGCGATCTGAGACGCCGTGCCAGTGAGACAGAGCATACTCACGGTAGGGACAGGAGTGTGGGACGCCGCCCCTGTTTTGCACTGTTATTATACCCACGTTGCCACACCATCACATTTAGTAAGGGGACGTATGATCTTTCATACAGTAAGTACGCCCTGATTAAGGGTTTACCCACACCCTTCACTAATACGCACAGGACAGCACTCTCCTATATTTTCATCTATTGGTGACTACACATGCCAATACGGGAAGACGGGTTGTCACTATAGTGCTAAGAGGGAGACGTAGGCACAAGTGTCATACGGAAAGGGACCCCCTCAAAGGGTTACCTTATGTAACCTACAACCCAGATACAAGGAAGGACATTACCCCCTTATTTAGGGGCATTCCCCTCGCCGCAGGCGCACCATTATATTTGCCAACAAGGTTCACGTAGACACCCCCGGTATACTACGGAAAGAGGCATCCTAAAGGAGCTCTCTTATAACCCATGTATACAATATAGGTCATATCCTCCTAGTTCCACTATTGCTGTACTGGACATTTGGACATTGCACAAGGGAGCATTGTGACTCCTGGTTTTTTACCCCATACCCAGTTTCATTAAATTACTCCTTTTTTTAACATATTTGCTTTGTGCTTCTTTCTTATCTACAGCCTAACATATTTCTACATCCTGTTTCTTTATATTACTCCATCACAAGGTTAGCGCTGGACACATCACTCTTATTTATACATTGAATTTCTTGTTGCCTATCAAAGGGTGGGCAGCAAGTGAAGTCATTTTTTCAAGTTGATGTTTTGGAAGCAGGAAAAATTGTCAAGCGTTAGGACCTGATCGACTCTGTCAAGGGCCAAATTGTGATGGCTAGACGACTGGGTCAGAGCATCTCAAAAATGGCATATTACAACACATTTCCCATCTAATTGCATTTAATTGCAACTAAAGAAAACTTTTGATGAACAGCCATACCTGTTCCCAGGTGAGTTGAAGTCTCAAGTGGGAGTGTACGGGTCAGCTATTACTTCTACCTAAATCCAGATACCTTGTATTCAGAGGGAGTCAATGACACCTTTCAGTGCATATAGGTCACCTATTTTAGGTGAGTACAGCAAAAGAGTATCTCCATTTGGTGATTGTGCATTGAATTATCAACACTGAACAGCCTGCTCAGTTTTTTTCAGAAAAATGTTTTTTTTTTTCCAAACCTATAGCAACCAATCACATGCTAAGGGGGAGCTAAATCAATTGTTTAGTGATTTGCAATTTAACTAACCTACTAAAAGGTAAAATGTAATACAAATCACCACTTGTTTAAAACTGTAAAGAAAAATTTACAATAAATTGATACAGCACATATCTTAGAACCTTATTATAGTGAGGCAAAGAGCAGAGGGAAACGATTAAAATTCGCCATGAAATTCTCCAAAAACAATCTTATTGGTATTAGACAGTAAAGTTTGTCTGAGTGTGATTTCGCTGCCATTTTAATGGACAATGTCTTTCAATGGGCACAGAAGGTTGCTAGAAATAAATTGCTGTTATGTACCAAAAAGACCTATCAGCCATTGACTGTTTGGACATGGTGGTATTTGTAGAGCTACAAGCATCAGCATGCTCTGATAGTAAAGTAATGTTGGAAAAGTCCCATAATAGTATATCACTGCATTGCCACTAGCTCCATTCCTAATCGTATACCTGCTCAGCTGACTACAAGTCCTAGCATGTAAACGTTGCTTCTATTTGGCTGAGTTTTCTACACCCACATATTGCCTTTTCAAATGGACAATAAAAACTGTTATTTTGTTTTGCAGTGTGCATCATCGCCTGTGGTAAATATAAATGGACGTTTAATAGACTAAAGAATCTGGAAGTTGAATCAACAATTTAATTATGAGCGATTTGGCTATTAAACAAAATTTCATAGATCTCGCCTCCCTTCCTTCTAGTGTAATTTAGAAAATTAAATAACAGATTCCAAGATTGGAATGTACAAAAAAAATGCACCATTACTTATATAATAAGGACAGGTTTTTTTTGTATGTTCTTCAGACTACAGATGAGAAAAGTGTATCAATGAAATGTATGACTTTTAATGCCACTAACAAAGTATATGTCAGATACCGTATGTACAGCAGCAATAAAACAAATTATAACACAACTGTACATCTAGTTATAGACTGTGTGCATTTTTTTTTGCAAATCTGTTTGTTTTCAGCAGAAAATAACTTGGATTTGCAAGGTCTGTCTAAGCTGTATGCACAAATAACCAGCATTACAGTGATTGACACTGCTGACTTGCTGATCAGCACTTCACCGTCTTGACTGCGGTCACACAGTATCAGCTGGCGGCTTCATAATCACAGAAACGCTGCTGTCTTTGCAAACCAGATACCGCTGTTCATCAAACCAGCAGTGCCAATCACTGTGATGCTGGTGACTTATGCATACATAGGCATCTAACCAGGGTGAATAACATGGTAAGCGGTGGGTAGAGCTTGCAAGATAGGTTACTGTTAACAAAAAAACAGATTTGCAAAAAATAAAACTACAACGCATACTACTTTTCAATACAAAATTGTGTCATTTTATAGCTGCATTTACGCTTTAAAAATCAATGTTAGAAAACCAGCACAAAGGAGATTATTTAATAAACTAGTCTACATTTTCTGTAACCAATTGCAACCTAGTATCCTGTTAATATTCCAAATCACTACCTTAGTGTGTTCCAGGAGGATCTCAATAGCTATAACTAGGCAGTGTCACAAGCAGGTATATACAGTATATTTAATAACTGATTGCAAATATAAGCCTGGTAAGAGTTAAAGCACACAATGCCATTAATGAGATAGAAGAACTGTCTAGGAATTTGCTACACTTGTGGGAAATGTGATAATAAGGGGTTTAGCAGCAGCAACACCAGAGTCTATACTGCCCAATGGTCTGTTACACTTGTGGGAAAACAGTGCAAACAGGGTTAGGCAGGAGGTATTGAATGAATCCAAAAGGTCTGGTACACATAAAGGCAATAGTATAGTACTAAGAATAAATAGGGAGCAAAATCAGGATATACTATAGCCAGGTCGATACAGAGAGAGTCTTAGGGGTACAGTTACGAAGATTCGAGTTTGGTCGAGATGACAATCTCGGGTGAGTTTAGGCATGTTTTTAATTTCGCAAATTTACTAAAGGCAAACTGGTGAGTTTGGGAGAGTTTTCTCTCTTCTCACTCGTAAAACTTGGGTGAGATTGCAAACTCGAATCAACTCACCATCGGGCAAACTCGGAAGTACTTTTCATGAAAAAGATGCAGTTTGCAAATTTACTAAAATTCGAGACTACAATCTCGGGTGAGATTAGAGCAAACTCGCAGAGAAATTGAAGTTTCAAACACTCCACCTCCTGAGCTGCGAGTTTGGCAGAAACATACACAGATCAGTTTGATTTGTCTATGCTTCTGCATGTGTAGTTAATGTAAAGCGTTTATATTAAAAAAAGTTTATGTAGGGTCGCCCCCCCACCCCAAAAGACAAAAACCAGCCCTAGACTGGTCAACCAGTCCTGGATCCAAAAATTATGGGGAAAAAAATGAGTAGGGTTCCCCCGTAATTAAGGAACCAGCACTTGGCGGCAGGGCCAGTGCTGGTTTTAAATATAGGGTGGAAAAAATTGCGTAGGGGTCCCCCTATTTTAAAAACCAGCACCGGACCCAAACAGACCGGGGTGTAATGCCACAGCCAGGAGACCCTATTACCGGGTCTCCACGGCCAAAGCATTTGCACCCCAAGCCGGTCAGGCCAAGCCGGGGATCTCAGGAGAGATGGGGACCCCCCAAAAAAGGGGTCCCCCTCTCTCAAAACCCCAGGCTTGGTCTGAAGCCCGGGGCTCTTTCCTGCACTCCTGAGCTGTGGGTACAGGGAATAATAATGTGTAAAATAGTATTAAAATATTGTATTTTACAGTGGAACTACAGGTGCCAGCATGTCTGCCCTTTTGCACTTGTGGAACTACAAGAGCCAACAGGAGGCCGGCACCCGTTACCCCACTGTAAAATAAATAGTTAAAAAACCACATTACAGACACACTGTATACCGTAAAACTTTATTACATACACCTATGCCATTCACACACTTACCTGTGCCAGCTGTTCTGTCCCCTTGTCCCATTTAGATTTCACGGATGTACCTGGAAAAAAGATCCCATAATCATCTCCATCCTGACACCCACGGGTCACTACCCAATCAGCGGCCGCTTTACATGTAGCGGCCGCTCATTGGCTGGGACCCACGTGTAAGCGGCCCGTGGGAAATAACAGATCACGGTCATCTGTCATTTCGTGAGGTGCAAGTATTATGTCACAACATATACTTGCCCCTGTTCGCATTTATCTAAATTACTCGTTTTGTTCCCCGTAATTTTTGGAACCAGGACTGGCTGACCAGTCCGGGCTTGTTATGCCTTTGGGGAGGGTACCGTACGTTATTTAAAAAAAAATATTTAACCCTTCTTTAACAGGTAGACCACACAAGCAGCCTTCACATATCTCACTGATATGTGCAGGCTACTTGCACGGGAGAGTGATCTTATCTAAACTTGCTACTCGGGGGAGAAATATCGATCTGCTTCACCATCGGAAAACTCACTTTCAGCTAAACTCACTTCTTAGTAAATTTGCGAGTTTAAAAACGGGAAAATCACCCGAGATTTGGCGATGCAAATCAAGTTTAAAAATAAAACAAACTCGATCAGACTCGAATCTTAGTAAATTTACCCCTCAGAGTCAGCAAACAAGAGCTAGACTGGGCAATTACCTAGTTATGATTGCTAGGTCTTCATCTGAGGGAACAAGGTTCAAAGGTTCAAGGTTCAAAGTAACTGTAGGCACTATTGCCCATGCGCATTCCACCCCCAGAGATTCCAGACAGCGATGCAGGTAAGTCCATCGTGTACTCAGCCTGTAAGCAAATGTTAAAGTATGTTTGCAAGCCAAATCATTTGGCTAATCTTTTAAAGTAAGCTGGCATGGATAGCACAGTGAGACGGACCGGACCAAACTTCATGAAAACAAGAAGCATTCAATTTCACCTGCACTACAGGTCTGGAAATTGTGGGTCCCTCACTTTAAAAAATTAGGGTCCTACTCCAGTTTCTTGGTCCCTTCACATATTATGGGGGGTGAGGGCAGGCAGCAGTTGGGACAGTGCTGGGGGCAGGTAGAAGTTGAGGTAGAGCTGGTGGTACAGGCAGGGAGAAGTTGGGGTAGAGTGGTGTAAGGGCAGACTGTGCCACGGGTAGATGCAGACAGCAGTTGTGACAGTGCTAGGGGGCAAGGAGGGGGCTAGTGGCAGGCAGTGCTGGGGGTAGGGAGGAAGCAAGGGTAGAAAGTAGCTGGCACAGTACTGGGAGGCAAGGGGGAGTTAGGGGCATGCAGTACTGGGAGTATGGAGTGGGCAAAGGTAGATAGCAGCTGGGGCAGTACTGGGAGCAAGGAGGCTCAGATCCCTTGAACAGGTTTATCAGGTATTACATATATATATTACCCCTTTATATTCCAGACCACTGCAACAAAAAAAAACACACCTCCAACCCCACAACATGCACAGTAGTATGGGCAATATCTCAGGAATAGTAAACAGCAGATGGGTGCATGGGGGTGGGCAGTATATACGGGGGCAAAGCAAGGGGAATTAGCGAGAGAGAGGAGTACTGTGTTACTGAAGCAGAAAGAGGAGTGCTGTGCAGCCAGTTGTACTGAGCTTCCTACATTAGGTTCAATTATTGTAATGTGTTTGATCAAATCTCAGGAGACGAACACTGGCCCTCATTCAGAGGCGGTCGCAAGAAGCGATCGCTCTCTCTGAATGAGGGCGGGCGCTTCTTTTATTTTTAGTGCGGCCTCCTGGTCGCAAGCTAAGCTGTGGGTTACCACCCACAGCTTGGCTAGTGAGCAGGGTGATGGTCACGATGCTCAATACCATCGTGACCATCGGGGCCTGCGACGAGACCCTAAGGTTGGGTCTCGTCACCCGCAAGCCCCAGGGAGCTTCCTGCTCTGTTTGAGCATGAAGCTCCCCACTGACATTACTGATGATGTCAGTGCAGCCGCCCACAAACAGCATGCGTTCCGAAAGAAACGCCTCCGTTTGTTCAGCCACACCCCCGGCCTGCCTACTAAACGGGGCGAGCTGTCGATCAACATCGACAGCCGCCCCTTTGGTAGCGAGCCTTGGAGTGAGAGAGTTTCTCTCTCACTCCGGGGCTTGCGTACGCGCAGTGCAGCCGCTGCGCGTGCGCAGGGCTAACCATCGACCCGGCTGCGAGCACATTGGCGCTTGCAACCGGGTCTGAATGAGACCCACTGTTCTTTCAGATGTCATTAGTTTGGATGCCTGGAAGCTCAGAGTTTGAAAAGTAAGGAATAGGCTTTGTCAGGTTCCAGAAAGAGTGATTAGAGATGTAAGATGCATATGCATGCTTGGAAGGGGAAACTTCAGATATCAATGCAGCTTGTTCAATGTACCTCTGTTCAACCATCTTCTAAGAGCAGGGGGTGGTTTTATACCACTGCTGCTCTGGGGATGGTGAGCCGGACTGCCCATGGTTGCTGTGCTGTGCTCCGCTCCCAGCTCTCACCTGTTCCAACGTTGAGCGGCCTGGGGAGTGCGGGGGGTGAGGTGCTACCTCGCACCTGCTGGTCCCGACAGTGGGCGGGGCCTGGCAGTCCCGACAGGGGGCATGCCAGACGGGGTAGGAGCTGTCTGCTGATTGGGTGAGGAGATGCCGCGCGGTGGGGACTAGTTGAGGAGATGCTGCCGGCAGCTATTGGTTGAGAAGACGCCCCCGGTGGCGATTGGTTGCTGCGTGGCTGCACACAGCAAAGCCACACACAGCGCGTTGTGCAGGATCCGTTTAGTTTTTAAAATTGGGTCCCCTGCCTGTAACACGTAAAAACACGCTATAGTTTGTATTTTGAGTTCACTCAGCAGTATTTTATTTGTATAGGTTTAGTCTACTAAAAGCATTTCATTATTAAGTACTGCACAGTGCAGAAACAAATTCCATGCACGTGACTTTAATCTTTAAAGCATGACCTTCTGGAATCAATATTTTCCTCCCCTTCAATGTATTGAGCAGATAATCTACTAAAAGGTCAGAACTTCTAACAAAAATGAAGTCGTCCTTGAGCAATGCAGAGATATTAGATTAAGTGGACAGTATTTCACATGAGTGAGATTTCAAATTATTAACATATATCATGCATAAAAGAATAATTCCTAAAACTATCCAATAAAATAATGTGTCTATTTAAAATGAACTATAATGTGCACATAAGCTATGCACAGTGCTTGCTTTTTTTGTTTCACAGGAACAATAATACAAATAATAAAGACATATAATTCCTTTATTTGCTACTAACTCCTGTTCCAGCAACTGGAAGCCGGCCAGTTCTAGACATGTGATCAGACTTTTCAGTGGTGGTCTAAGGGACCTATTCATTACTTGTTACACATGCGGAAAAGCTAGTTTCAAGTAATGGACCCATACATACATTATGGGCACGAAAGGGCCACCTAATAATCAGCAACTGGGGTGTGGCCTGGCTGTCGGACAGAGTAGACGTGCCTTCTCCTGGCTCCCGGAAAAGCCCCTCAAATCACATTCAAGGGTCCTAAGAGCTTACCTGACCCCGTGGATCAATTCCCCTTCTTCCCGAGCTCCGTGGGTGGACCTACGACTCCAGGATTCCAGCGGCCTACACCACCTCCAGAAGCAGCGGACTAAATTTTAGGTCCCGCCGGCGCTGCCCGGACCAGATGTATCGCGGCTGCTCTTAGTCATCATTGCAACTTGCCTCCCCTCTGCAGCCCTACTCCGCCTTGCTGGGACCCCAGGTGAGACTCCAAACACCACCTTAATACCTCTGAGACCCCTGGGTAGCGGCCGCGATGGGAGCCGCAAATCGCGGGTGGCGGACATCTTGAGATCTCCCTTCTCTGACAGAGATCTCTCCGGACACAGCCTTCTGCACCAGAAGGTGCATTTATACATATTTGAGTGCTGCCCAGGCTTTTTTTTTTGCCCAGTCTGCCCTGCCTTGTACTAGCTCCTAGCACAGTGTTAAGGCAATAAGACTTCCACTGATAAATTGCTGTGAGAGAGCAGCTGTGCAGGATTGGGGGCCCTCCTGCACTCAGTGGCCCTTAAGCACTAGAATGCATGTCCTGGGACGTGGCCTGACAGCCAAGCAGAGAGGACACGTTTTGCTGCAGCTCCTCTGAAGCCCCACTAAACGGGCAATAATCAGCAGCCCCAGTGTCCCAGGGGGCATTTTCGGATACCCTGGGTCCCTGGATACCTTGCTGTGCCCCGCTGACTGCCTTGACCTCTCGCTGGGATCTTCTGGTGACATGGGGACAGGTAGTGGGACAATATAGACCCCAGGATCCTCTGAGAGTATCCGCGGCCGGAGCCGCGATTCGCGGGGATCCGCCATATTGGAAACAGACCCTGAAGCATACCTACACCCAGGATCAAGATGGAGGTTGGGGTGAGTGTTCATCCCATTCAAAAACGATAGACAGAGTTTGGCTGACATCCTGCCACTCCTCATTTGTATAACACAGCAATATATGATTGATCCATCAACCTTGCACCAGTAGTTACTACAAAGATCTACATTTTACCTCTACCGAATGCAAATTTCTCTTCATTCCACTACTGCATAGGAAGAATTAACTAACTACTCAAATTCTTATGCCAACTCCATCCATATGTAGGTCAAAGGGGAAGACACAGGGCTGCTCTCTGACTTCCTACTCGATGTGATTCGATGTCTGTGTGATGCCAGGCCGCAGGGAGTCACCGTAGGCGGGATCCTCACCTTTGTAACATGTCGCTAACTTTGACCTCAGCTACTACTTACGGAACTTTTCTCTGACGCTACATTATGGTCAAAAATAAAAAACCATCTCAAAAAGGCTACACACCTCAACCAAAGGGGCCTCATTCTCAGGCAGATATGAGACCATTTCTACATACCACTCCGGCTAAAGTCACAGCCGATCCTACAACGCTAAGCCTCTCTTCCTCCCCACCAATCCCCACAATGTCCCTAATTCAAGACGACCAACCTCAAACGTCCCCTAAAAATTATAGCGATCTTCAGGATATTCTTTCCTTCATGAAGACCCTACCCAAGAAACAGGATCTTCAAGACACCATCCGACAGGAATTTGCTGTTGTCCGGCAAGACATATCGCAGATTTCTGAACGAGTTACTTTCTTAGAGGATCACCAAAACTCCACAGATGTTTTTCTAGCCTCCTTAAAAGAAATTATTTCTGCCCAAACAAAAGAAATTTGCGCTATAAACCTAAGGATGACAGATCTAGACAACAGGGGACGGAGGAATAATATACGCATTAGAGGCCTACCAGAAGACGTCCCTCAATCTAGCCTAACAGATGCACTTACAAAAATATTTAATGAAATTCTGGGAAATGACCCAAATGAACTCATAACCTTTGATAGGGCTCACCGAGCCTTGAAACCAAGAGGTCTCCCAGCTGACCGTCCTCGTGATGTCATCTGTCGTCTACACTATTATGAACAGAAAGACGAAATTATACGTAAGGCAAAACAATTGGATGGAGTCGATTTCAATGGTGCAGTAATCCAAATTTTCCAAGATCTGTCCTGGCACACACTTCAACAGCGCAAATCCCTAAAACCGGTTACAGACGAACCTCACAAGTGCCAACTGAAATATCGATGGGGCTTCCCCTTCAATCTCCAAGTATCTTCGGCCGGGAAAATACACTCCCTATCCTCGTTTTCTGATCTGCCTTCATTCTGTTCCGGTCTCGGTCTTCCAAAGCTTGATATCCCCAACTGGGAATTCGACCTACCTGCATTGCAACTTCCGCAAAGACCAAGAGAAGATCTCAAACTTCACCGCCTTCATTGACTGCTGAGGTCACCTGATTGAGCTTATCTGCTTTTGGACTGGGTTCCTCTTTCGCTAATAGCTGGTGAGATCCATCTAATTACTAATTTTACTGCTTGCTAAGTTTTTTGCCATATCTATCAATCTAGTTTATTTCCTGAATACTGGACAATTACTATTCTCTCACCAAAACATCAGATTACTGTTTTGTCTTTTATATTTTTGCAATATTAGGTGTTGTTTTTTCTATACTGCAATATGCATTGTTAAGTGTTTACATGTTGCGATTATGGTATTGTGTATTTCTCAACTAATTCCCTCCGTGGTGACTCCCTATCCCCACACCCGCCCTTGGCACATATGCCTACTGGAATTCTGGCGGCCCAGGGTGCCAGTTTTTCCACAGCGGGTCTTATCTTTTTCTTACAATTTCCTTCATTCCCTCCCCCTCTCATTTTGTGTATTCATTTCTTATTATTAATTGTTTTTTTAAGGTTTTCTTTTTCCTATTGACCACGTTGTGGGCTAGAATACTATTTGTCCTTCCACGTCCTCCATGACTTCTCCAGGTACAATTAAAATATACTCGATCAATGCTCGGGGCCTCAACATACCCGAGAAAAGATCTACTTTATTAAGATCCCTATGGGCTGACAGAGTAGATGTTGCACTAATACAAGAAACCCACTTTAGAATTTCTCCCCATAGCCCTTCCCTTACCAATCATCGTTTCCCACTAGCCTATTACTGCAACACCCCGGACAGTAAATCTAAGGGGGTTGCGATTCTTTTCTCAAAAAACCTACAAGTGAACGAAATCTCTGTCCATAAACCTGTCCCGGGTAGGATACTTCTATTAAATTGTAAGATATATAATCAACTTTATACTTTCATTGTAGTATATGCTCCCAATCAAGATCAAGCCTCCTTTTTTAGCTTCATCTTTTAAACCTTGAGCCTCTATGTTCGGGGACAGTAATATTGGGGGGGGGGACCTCAACCGGACTCTTGACCCATCCCTCGATATCTCGACCAATACCCCCCGATATTCCATGCAGAAATATATTAGGGTTAGGAAGCTATTTCACGATCTCCAGCTAGCTGATTCCTGGAGGGTTTCTCACCCGACAGATCGGGATTATTCATTCTATTCCCACCCCCACCAAACATACACACGACTGGATTATCTATTTTTAAGCCGCAGACATCTCCCTCTCCTTTTAGAAGCCTCGATCGGCTCAATCACCTGGTCGGACCATGCCCACGTATCAATAACTCTCTCAGTCATGCATCATTCTCCTAATCAGTGGACGTGGCGCCTGAATGAATCTTTGTTGCAGGACACTACTTGCAGAGAGGACATACACCAAACTCTAACTGATTATTTCTCCATGAACGATACCGATGATGTCTCCAAAATTACCTTATGGGAAGCTCACAAGTGCGTCTTGCGAGGCAAGATCATTCAATTAGGCTCCCTAATGAAAAAACAAAGACTGCAACGTATAGCGAGTCTGTTGCAATTGATCCATTCCTTAGAATCCACACATAAGTCCACAGGGTCTGAGTCGGAGTATGTCGAACTGATAGAGGCCAGAGCGCAACTGAAAAAACTGCTCTCTGTTAAGGCCCAGCTTTCTCTTCGTAGATGTAAACGTAAATACTACCAGTGGGGAAACAAACCGGGACGCTTGCTTGCACAGGCACTCTGGTCTCAGAGGGCAAATTCGTTTATTAGCTCTATGAAACATGAAACTGGTTCTCTTCAGTTTAAAACCCCAGAAATCGCCTGCTGTTTTAAAAAAATATTACACATCTTTATACAATTTAAGTAAAACTTCTAAAATAACAAACCATGCCTCCTGTTTATTGCAAGCTAAAAATTACTTGAGGGCAGTAACTTACCCCACGCTCACACTTTCTCATTGCGAGGCATTAGAAAGACCCTTTACTATCCAAGAATTGGAACAAGCCATCTCAAAAATGCCATCGGGTAAAAGCCCAGGTCCAGATGGCTACACTATAGTGTACTATAAAACATTTAAAGATGTCCTAGCCCCCAGACTTCTGCAGGCCTTTAATTGTATTTCAGCAGATACCCACTTCTCACCACAGTCATTGGAAGCCCATATAACTATGATTCCTAAACAAGGTAAGGACCCCTCGGTATGCTCTAACTACAGACCTATTTCTCTTCTAAATATAGACATAAAATTATTCGCAAAACTAATGGCAAATAGAATGAATGGTTTACTCCCAACTCTAATACACAGCGACCAAGTGGGATTTGTCCCGGGCTGAGAGGCAAAGGATAATACAACTAAAGTACTGAACCTAACCCATTTGGCTTCCAGAGGTCAGATCCCCACTATCATGCTTTCAACTGATGCTGAAAAGGCGTTTGATAGGGTCAATTGGCTTTTTATGAGGTCTGTCTTGGAGCATATCGGATTGGGCCTCCAAGCATTGCATAGGATTTTGGCCCTGTATAGTAATCCCACTGCTAGGGTCCGTGTTAATGGGTCGCTTTCTGATTCATTCTCGATAAGCAACGGGAAAAGGCAAGGTTGTCCTCTGTCCCCCCTGATTTTTATCCTCTGCATAGAAGCACTAGCTAGATCCATTAGGGCTAACAGACATATATCCGGCTTCTGGATAGGGGATGTGGAGTATAAATTAGCCATGTTTGCTGACGACATTTTAACTTTGATCTCATATCCCGAAGCCTCCCTCCTGTATTTGATGCGTGAATTGGACTTATATAGTACAGTTTCTGATTTTAAAATCAATGTGTCCAAATCATGCGCCCTTAATATTTCAGCTCCCCCATTATGCATAGCTGGGTTGAAACGCTCCTTTCCTTTTCAATGGCAGAATTCTCATATCACATATTTAGGTGTCAAACTCCCTCGAGATCTGTCCTTGCTAGTCTCTTTAAACCACCTTCCACTCCTTAAGGTTTTGCGGGCTGACTATAGCAGATGGCATTTTAAACAGCTTTCGTGGTTGGGTAGGATAAATGTTGTCAAAATGAACACCCTCCCCAAGTTACTATATGTCCTCCAGACTTTGCCGATAAGCATCCCTGACTCCTTGTTTAGCTCCATACAACTTCTGATACAACAGTTTATTTGGTCCCGTAAGAGACCCAGGCTTAAACGTTCAACTTTGACGCGATCCACTCAAAAAGGAGGATTCCAACTCCCGGACATTAAAAATTACTATTATGCAATCCATCTAAATAGAGTGCTGGACTGGACCAGGAGTCAAGAGGTTAAGCAATGGGTGGTGTTGGAGGGTGTCTGTGCCCAACAATACCCTGAGATATTCCCTTGGCTCCCCTCCACGCTCAAGCTTCCTAGTGCCCATCCGACCATCACCCCAACCCTTTCAGCCTGGAGGACTTTACGACGCCTGCCTGATATTTCCTCAGTTTTTGGTCCCCTAACCTCATTCCTAGCTAACGCCGACTTTTCTCCAGGTATGACCCTCTCACACTTCTCGGGATGGGCGAATGAGGGGCTCTTCAGGGTCGGTCAGCTGGTGTCTTCCGGGGGTATAAAGCTGTTCTCTGATATTAGGTCTAAATGGGATATTCCGCAACGAGATTTCTGGAAATTTCTGCAAGTTAGAAATTATCTTCAATCCGATTCTAGACTCCCCCTTGCGTCTAGGGAGTTGACACAGTTTGAGAAAATCTGTATAGCCCCATTAAATCCAACACATACGATTTCCACCTTATATAAATTATTACAACACCAGGGCTCCCAGACCCCTCCTTAATTTATTTCAGCATGGGAAAGAGACCTAAATTTAACTCTTTCAGAGAAGGAAAGGGAAAACATATTCCTCAAAGCCCATAGTAGTTCTGTATGTATTCAAACTAGGGAGACACAATATAAAATTTGAATGCGTTGGTACAGACACCCCTCATTACTACATATGATGTATCCTTCAATTTCAGCTAAATGTTGGAGATGTCTAGACTCAACAGGATCTCTATTACACATTTGGTGGTCCTGCCCTCTCACAGATCCATTCTGGTGTGACTTTATTGCAACTTCTCATGAAATACTTACAATCCCTGTCCCTACAGATCCAGCCTTCTGGCTATTAAACCATTCCACCACCCCACTGTCACAATATAAAAAATCACTGTTACGACATTTGAGCAACACTGCTCGAGCCTCAATACCCACTCTCTGGAGATCATCAACTCCCCCTAACCGTAAAATATGGTTCTCTAAAATAGATTACTATATGTCCATGGAGGATCTTCTTTTATCTTCAGTTGATAAACAGTCCGAATTCACGTCCACCTGGTGTCCTTGGCTTGTTTATAAATCGTCAAATACATATAAAAATTATATTTCTACTGGTGCAGAAGCCAACTGATTATTTACGAATAACATGTAGTGATTTAATTCAAAGAGCCTGTTCCCCCTTCATGGTCAAGTTGTTTTTGGTTTATTATTTCCCGTTTCTGTTTCTTCCTTTTTTCCTATAGAAAATCAAAATGGAATATATCTTAATGGTCTCTTTTTTTTTTGTACATTGCTACGTTTTGTAATGTTGACAATTTCTCTCGCTGCGTCGAGACCTGAAATGTTATGGAAATTTCCATTTTTCATCATCTGTATGGAAGTTGTATTACCTTGTTTATTTTTTTGTTCCAATAAAAAACAGAATTTAAAAAAAAAAAAAAAATCAGCAACTGAAAGTTTGGAGTCTGCCGATGGGAACCAACACCATTTCCTATTGGAAGGAGGCCCAGGGTTGCTTAGAGGGATCCGAGCAGATCCTTCCACCACCTTCTCAGTGAGTGACCTGCGGCTTTGCGCATGTCCATACACATCTTGCCTTTCTCCAAAATCTCTTCCTCTCATCAGGCACTGTCCCCTCTGGATTCAAGCATGCCCCTGTCTTCTCCTATTCTTAAAAATAAAACCCTTGTTTGGTAAATTCTCTGGTTTGGTACATCTCCATAAAAGTCTTTTAACTGAAAGCAGAATTTGTGAAAGGGGTGATGGCCTATTAACAGCCTAAGTGGTGCTATTGTCATGGCACATAGATGTATAATGAAGACAGCACTACACCAACTATAAGTATACGGTGTAACTTTCTCATCATGTCAAGTGTTGTGATGCATGGACAACAAGCGGGGTGGATGAAGAGCGCAAGAAGGCAATGGCCAATATCACAAGTTAAATACTTATGGCCATAATGATCATTAATTCAAATTACTGGGCACTAAATACTGGTTATTGAAAAATAAACACAATGCACATTAATACCATTGGTGACATATTGATGTGTATTGCTATTACTTTTGATTACTTGTGTTATTTCTTTTGGAACAAAAATTACCGGTGACATATAAAGGAACGATACTGCTATTCCTTACATATTACTACTACAGTTCACAGCAGTGTAACTTACTGGGTACCACTGCTACTACTGGGATGTAGTTGGCAACCCTACAGTTAGGATGCCAATGGTCAGAATCCTGGTGCCAGAATCCTGACAGCAGTGGGATGCCCGGCTCCAGAATCCTGACCGATGACATCCTGACAGTGAGTATTAGGTTTAGAAGGAGAGTTAAACACCAGGGTTAGGGTTGGCTGCGGGAGGGGAGGGTTAGTCTGCGGGGGAAGGAGGGAGGATTAGGCTGCGGAAAAGGTGGGTTGGGGGGAGGGTTAGAGTAAATGTTAGGGTTACTTACCTAATTCTGTTGGTATTCTGACAGTCGGTATCCTGACCACCAGGATCCCATACCCAACATCTACTACTGGAATACTCGCAGCTGAGGAGGCACAAGCTCTTTAATGAGCATATTGGAATTGGTAACAGTATCAAAGTGCATTTGCACCCTAGTGGACATACTCACATCATTTCAAGTTAAAAATTCAAAAGAAATATATTATTGTTGATAGTTACAGCTAATAAAAAAAAAATAGGTAAAATGTAGCTATTTAGATCAGTCCAATAGGTCAGTATCAGGGTAGATAACTTCAATGGGTTGGGTATAGGATGCCGGCGTGCGGGGACCCCAGCAGTCAGAATCCCGAAGCTGGCATCCTGATCTGGTCATAACGCTGATAAATGAAGGTAAGTATATTACCCTACCTCTACCCCTCCCCCCCCGCAGTCTAAACCTCATCTGCCCCCACCACCTTAACATAGTGCTCCCTTCCCTAGTGCCTAACCCTCCTCCTAACCCCAATACTTACTGCCGGAATTCTGACTGGTGCCGGCATTCTGAGCGTCGGCATCCTGCAGCCGGGAAAATGACTACATCCCAAATTCAATACCTAACCACATATATAGAAGATTATAGCTAGAATTAAATAAGTATGTGAAAATTGTTAATAAATGGACTACATAGTTAAAATGCTGTAATTCCCCAGTTTAATGATGCTCTTAACACATATGTTTAGAGCAATTCTATCCACATGGAGAGAATTAGAGAAGATTACTTTCTATCAATATTTAACCCATACAGTGATGAATGGGATTAAAATCTTGTACTAGTGTTGCATTCACGGCTGGACATGCCATCAATAATTCATAGTACTTGGACTGCAGACCATGACAATTGATTTTTGCCATGTTCAGCAGAGATCTGACAAAAACTCACTTGAAAAGAATGGTTCTCAGACTGGAAACAATATAATTTGGATATATGATACAAACTCGCTAAAGCAAAAATTGTTTTCCATTTCTTCATTCAGCTCAGAGGCTGCACCACTTCGTAGTGGAGAGAATTCACCCTCATGGGTATAGAATTGCCACAGGCTAGCAAAGTAGACAGAAGCAAAAAGGTAAAGAAAAGTTCATACTAAAAAGGACATTCATATTAATTATCACCAGACTGTCGAAGTAGAACATCTGTTATGCCAACACTTCTACCTCCTACCAACCCACTTATTCCCAATGCTGTAATTAGCACAGCTTATTTTCCCCTGGTGTCTAGTAGGTGCAGTTAAAATTTAACATATTAACTAGACATCTTCTACAAGCTGTCTACCCGCTCCATAGGCATTACAGATATATGTACATTAGAAAGCCAGAATATGTACGTTTTCCTATCTAAATAGGAAGTTATTAGCAGCAGCTGTATAATGTGTTCGATGCTTGTAATGAAAAGGCTATTTCTAGGGGTCTGACATGTCAAATCCAAATACTCAATCACGGTAACAACTTTTGCAACTAACAACGAATAATGATGCATATATCCAAAAATTGTATAACTAATGAGCTACAAATTCATTTTAGAATTTTTGTTCCTTTTCAGCATTAAGTCAAGAAGTAGATTATTCCCAGTGTAAAAGGGCAGGTGATTAGAATCTTAGTTAATATTAATACAATGTCACAGGGTTTTTAGTATTTGTGACCTGGAATTAAATAACATGGAATTAAATTTAAATTATGATTTATTAAGCTCTAACAAGCCAGACTGTTCTCTAGGAAGGAAACAAGCCATGTAACATATGCTGGTAACAGCAAAACACCATTAGAAAGATACCTATTACCAATGTAAAGTAACACAATTCATGCTGTCTGGTTACAACTAGAGGAGGCTGTATAGGCGATAATGGGGCCCAGACATCTAGACTGTATTGGGGCAATCCCCCGCTCTGCCCACGCCGTGGTATTGGAGAAATCCAGCATGTTGAACAATCTCAATTCCCCCATATCGACCAGACAATGGTCGAAATTGGCAAGTCACGGATTTATAACAAGCTGAATTTCCCTGAATTCTCGATGGATCATCGATCTTCGCAGATCTGCATTTTTGATAGGCAGATTGGTGTCTGCAGATCAGGGAATCAGGCAGTAGATGTATGGTCCACATTACATAGGGCTGATATTAATCTAATGGGATATACAGTTTAAACAATAGTAGTTTAAAAACACCTGTAGTGTGCACAGTGATGACTGCCATCTTATGGCCTGATCCAATATTGTGGAGAATGCAAACAATCTATTAGGAGTCACGGACATCAATGAAGCACTTCATGGCCAATGCATGAGACACCGGTATCTAATTAAATAACAGGATAAATTTAAATAATATAGGTAAAGCCCAAAAATGGTCTCTCTCTACAGTGTAAGTTACTCTTTAAAATAAATACTAATTAGTAAACTGGTCCCTAACTACCTATTAACATACAGCCATGGCCAAGAACTGTGATGATATTATAGTCATATAAGAAAAAACAAACACAACATTATACAAATAATACATATGCTTTTTCACTTTGTGGTGGACAATTTAGGTTGCAGGAACTCTATACAGGTTCAATGACATGCCCCCCTCCCCTCCCCATTTATGTCCTGTCTCTTAATATATAAAGAGGATCCGACGCCCCTGCCATTAACTCTAGTCATGCAACTACACTATAGGTAGAGCAGTACATAAGCATTCTCTGGTCTCATCAAAAACTGTATGGAGTTCTCATGTAGTGTATAACACAGAAAAGATGCAAGGCAGATGCTCTCTGAGCATTGCACTCTCTGCGGGTCTTGCGTAATCCCTCTTGGTTCCATTGAAGTACTGATGTATTACAAAGTAATAGGCTTACTTCATGAAATTTTACTTAAAATGTGAGATGTTTGAATATTCAGGTAAGACTTGAAAAAAAAACCTGTCAATCATCAGGGAGCTGGGTGGAGTTTCAGATTATAAAATAATGTGCTCTTGACAGGGCTGGAGAGTTCAATGGAGGACTAGATAACTGGTGAATAGGGAGGGACTGGTGTGGATTATTGATCATCACTGTGGATTGTACATTGGTTAGACTGATTGTGATTGTTACTGTAAATGAAGTTAGATGTATTATTGTGAAGGAAGTTTTTATGGTATCCATTATTTGAAGCACTATTCTACAACACACATATAGACACACCATGTTACCAGTTTCACTAAAGCCTTACATTACTATTCTGTTCTGCTACTAGTGTCTAGATTCTTTAACTTGCAGCATATTGGCCTAGCCCAGGGGTCTTCAACCTTTGAGGTAGTGTGGGCCACATTAAAAAATTAGACGAAGCCGAGGGCCACTAAGCTATACTGCGGTAGTTAGACTCTGCCCCCTCCTCACACAATTATGACCCATAACTGCCCCCTTCTACAATTTTAATTATGTCCCATAACTGCCCCCACTGCAGTGCCTCCAGTAGTGCCCTTTATATAGTTCCCACAGTAGTAGTCCCCCCTATGAAATAACCCCAGTAGTAGTCCCCACTATGCAGTGCCCCCAGTAGTGCCCTTTATATAGTACCCCCCCTTGCAGTGCCCCAGTAGTAGTCCCCCTATGCAGTGCCCTCAATAGTAGTCCCACCTATGTAGTGCCACCAGTAGTGGTCTCCCCACCAGTAGTGCCCCAAGTAGTAGTACCACTCGATGCAGTGCCCCCAGCAGTGCAGACAAAGACACATACATAAAAAAAATATAAAGAAATCACTTACCTGAATCCCCGCTCCGGCTCCTGGTCCAGCCGCTCCTCCGTCCTCCCGGGCGGCCCACTCTGCATTATGAGAGAACGTCATGACGTCTCTCCCATCACCCACTGCGGGAGCCAGAAGATGGAGCTCATGAGTGAGCTCCAGCAGTGGGCGCAGCAGCCAGTGAGAGTCTGTCTGACTCTCATTGGTTGGCTGCCAAAGCAAACACACTGTCGGTGGCGTGCTTGTTTCTGTGTGTAGTGCAGACTGCACTCACTGTGGTCTGCACTACAGTAACCAACGGCGGGCCACCCGTGGCCCATGGGTTGAAAACCCCAGGCCTAGCCCCTCAAACTTGTCAAAACACGTGGATATAGTGAAGTTCCAAAAAAAAAATGTATGTATATGTATAATCCCCTTGATGAAGTCCCCAGGACGAAACGCGTTGGGAGAGAGCTTGCCTTGCCTTTTGAACCTATGAATGTGTCAAATCCTATCCACCTTGTTCAGATAAGCTATTCATTTATTTAACTTTTAAAAAGATTTTTCTTTTTAAAGTGCTCAGTTTTTAGACCTTTTTCCTTCTCTGATTTTACCCTTCCATCCAAAAAAGGGTCTTTTTATGTGTATGCTGTATGTTTTTATTTTATTTTTTTAATCTTATCACTGTATATTTTGTATGTATTAAATTGTTGAATTATTTATTTATTAAGCACTGGCACTTTCATTCTTTAATAATTGGTTTAAATATTTACATATTTTATGCACTTTTATAAACCAGTCGCCCTACAGTCAACTCATTGTTCTACGTATATATATATATATATATATATATATACACATATATATATATATAATGGTCTTACCTTGATAAAGGAGCAATAAAGAGGCTCCGAAACGTCGGTTATTATTCACTAAATGCCTGTGTTGCCTATATTGATTGAGTGCCGCCTAAGAGGACTTTGTATATATATATATATATATATATATATATATATATATATATATATATATATAGTGTAGGGGATAAAGAGGTGCACTGATTGTGATCTAACACTCCAAAAGTACATTACGTGCTAAAAAAGAAAATATTTCTTCCCTTATATATGGATCACATCAAACAATAATTAAGTGGCAGCTCCAATATAGTGATAGGGTTTTGATACCAACAAATAGAAAAAGAAGCACCTATTAGTGTCAGAAAATTAGATCAACGCACAAGTGAAACAAACTGGTCATTAATTCACTATTTATCTGGTAAGATGTTCTTCGGTCATATGACCACTGAGAAGAATATATAGAAGAAAAACAAATAGAAAAACCAACATAGTGTGTACCGTTCCGCACTGTATATTATTCTCTATAACCCAAAGAAAACTCTATTGGACCCTTTTAGGGAACATTCCCAAATGGTGACACAGTCAGGGGTCACAGTAAGTTTTACAATAAAAAACAGGTTTAATAAAACAGTGATGCACAATGGTAAAAAGACACACATACAAAAAGTATAAATAATGATTGCTTATCTGTCCATTTGTTGGTTTTTCTTTTTGTTTTCTTCTATATATTCTTCTCAATGGTCATATGAACGAAGAAGATCTTACCAGATAAGTAGAGAATTTATCACCAGTTTGCTTCAATTGTGTGTTGATCTAATTTTCTGACACTAATAGGCGCTTCTTTTTCTATTTCTTTACTATCCATTATTCTTAATATTATTAATCCATTACTCCCATATTCTATATTCTTAATATTATTAATCCATTACTCCCATATTCTATATATGTATATATTCTAATAATAATTCTATACCAATTTATTCCACCACACTTTTAAACTTCTGTCCACTATTCATTACTTGCCGTCACCCCTGGACATCTAACATTTGTTTTTTCTTATCCACATTACAAATATGTACATATTATTTTTATTATGATTATTATTATTATCATCCTTTCAATGTTTATCCCTTATATACATCTCCTTTACACTCTCTCTTACCACAAAACCAAAACAATCAACACACTAGAGCAGTGGTTCTCAAACACGGTCCTCATGACCACACACAGGTCACGTTTTCCAGGTCACCCAGCAGGTGCACAATTGTATTCATTACTCACTGACACATTTTAAAAGCTCCACTAGCGTAACTAATTACTTCACTTGTGATTCTGTGAGGAGACCTGGAAAACATGCACTGTTTGAGTAAGGTCCTGAGGACCGAGTTTGAGAACCTGTGCACTAGAATATTAGTACCTGTAGTATTTTGTATATTAGTTATATCCCTACTGATCCGCCCGGGCTTTCCACGGGAGCAATTTCATCTTGCCACAGTCCCCTCATCTCATAACAACCTATGCCATGTCACCACAGTCCCCTACATCTCACAACAGCCTCCTGCTTCTCAATCCTGCCCCCTGCATTTAACCACAGCATCCTATATTTCTCCACATTCCCTTGCATCTCACCACTGGTTTCTCACCACAGTCCCCTGCATCTCACCACAACCACATGCTTCTCTCACTCCTGCCCCCTGCATCTAACCAGTGTCACCACAAACCCCCCCTGCTGCTGCCCTGCGGTTGGCTGGGCCAGGCCACTGGGATGTGCTGGGAAGGGCAGGAGGATCATGGATAAGAGTTTTGCATTGTAGCTATCGTAAGCATTATCAGCAGCATGTCTCCGGGGCTGGGGCTCCTGTGCATATTTCTTCTGCCTTCATGTGCACCCCTCCTCGGCTGCCAAACATGGTGATGAGCAATGTCTTCTTTGCACAATGTACCCTGTATTTCCTGGTCTTCCTGTTGAACTTCCTCGCAGTGGTGTCCGTTTGAGAACAGGGCTGACTTCCATGGGAGGTGCCTCCTTTTCACCAAGGGCATGTGGCTGAGCGGGATTACCACACTGGAGAGGGAGCACTTCACGGTGGAGAAGTGGTGGCGGAGTCGGCCTGCAGGTTCAGCGTAGAAGCTGAAATCGGAATCCAGTGGTTACTAACCAACCATAAATGTTTTTATTTCCGATATTGGTGTTTTTACCATTTGTTGGTGGCGGTGCGATGTTTGTCACCATTGAATGGAAATCATTCAGTGGTGTTCTGACGGTTGTTTCTTCTTTTTATTCCTGATAGCTATGCCTACCCTGGCTCCTTCCTGGCTACTTTGTCTGCATCAGGGAATCTTCATGGGTTTGTTGGAGGCCGTCTCTCACTCTCTGTCTGCCTCAGACGTGACCCTGATCAGTCCCTGACTCCCTCCCCTTTCTAGGCTGCTGTTGCTAAGCAACAGGACACAGGACCTCATTCAGAGCCGGTCGTTGCGGCCGCACGGTCGTACGCCACCGATGTTCGCTAAACTGCGCATGCGTAAAGTTCGCAATGCGCGTGCGCAAACTAGCTACTACGATCAGAAATTTCTCTCTCCTTGGACACAGCCAGGTCCGTAGTTTGAGTGACAGAATGAGGCGTTTGTGGGTGGTAACAGGGGAAGGTGCTTGAAAACGGGGGAGTGGAGATCCGAACGCAGGTGTGCCTAATTATTCGAACAGCGTTTTATGGGAGTGCATAATTAAGAAAGTAGTGTCATGGCACACGTGACATGGGTGGTGTGTACACTGACCTGATCGTAGTGCTTAAGAGAGGGTATGGTCAACCTTAAGCTCTACGACCAGTTCCGATGGTTACCGATGGTGTCGATTAATCCTTATATGGCCGGAGATGACGTGTAATGCGTACGAGAAGGGGGCGTATTTTTTGTCTTACGGCCGCATCCTCCCCTTGGTCGGCCAGCTAACGATCCAATCTTAAGGACGCAACTTGCGAGTGCATCATTTGCATATCCGGCCCCTTTTCCCTTACGACCGTGCGGCCACAACGACCGACTCTGAATGAGGTCCACATTGCTTTATCTGACTGACTCTCAAGGTCTCTTGCGGTTTCAGTTTCCATTTAGGTACCTTTGTTGCATAGGACAAATATAGACCACAACCACATCTCCATATCCAAGCTACAAAGCACATACATAACTCTAACACCAACCTGCTAAACAAAGCACTCCTTGGCTTTGGACAGAAAAGTTTAACTTTGATTTTAGGCTGACAAGCATGGTCGGCAACAGAAATCTTGGGGCCTGGTATGCTGAATGCTCTGCCCCCCCCCCCCAACTTTTTGGTGTGTGCGTGTTAGCCACATTTATCAGCAACATAGGTGCGCAGGGGTGCTGTGCTGCCTGTGTCGTTTATCAGAAGGCTGCTGCCTCGTTCAGGTGCTCTCCCTCCCAAGTGCCCCCTAAACATTAATTCAATCAAATTTTTTTTGTGTGTCAGTGGTGCTGCCTGTGTCATTTATCAAGAGGCTTCTGCCTCGTTGGAGTGCTCTCCCTCCTAAGTGCTCCCCAAAATTAATTCAATCTGTTTTTTTTGGGGGGGGTCTGTGTGTTGTGTGTGCGCATTAGCCATGGCATCACAAAACGCCTCTGCTGAGATTTGCATAAACATTTTCAAAGGTGAAATTAGAGGATATGGTTTAAAAATGGAATAAAGCAGCTAAAACTGTGTTCTCTGATTATAGTGTCCCTATTCTCAGTCCCTACCCATGGCCCCTCTACCTGAATTTCAGCGAAGCAGAGGGGCAACTCCATGCAGCTGTATTCCAGAATGCAGCTGCTCCTCCTGTAACCCAGGTCAGATGATGTGTAGGGGGTGTGTTGATGATATGGACTAAAATGGAGCTCACATCCACAAAAGTGGACAATGAATCCCCAATCTAACAGGGAGCGCAGCTGTAATTTATACACAACACAGGATGGGAGGACTATACAGGCGTGGGTGATGGTATAATCTGGGGTGATGTATACATCATCTTCTTCACACAATATTAATTTGTTCCCGCTGGAATCCACCATTACAGGTGCCTCTGTAATTTTTGCATGTAATTGACGGTAAAAGATCTTTCTCATAGAATTTATAGTTCATTTTGATGGTCATCATCTTTTCCACATTTTGGAGAAGTAGTCTCAGGCAGATCAATGACAAGGTTCCTGGCTGTGCTGAAAACACTTTCTGAGTACACACTGGAAGGTGGGCAGCTCTAGTAAAGCAAAGGCAGTTTCGTGTAAGGGCCTCCAAATTGCCTCTTTTGCCTGTCAGTAGTTATTTACATCTCTTCAGATCTGTGTCCATTGGGAAGAAAAAACAATGTCTTCATCCCTTCTGGGATGAAAATCCCCTCCCAGCAGCAGGCATGGAGCTCAAGACACAACGTAAGGCTTAAACCTTAAATCTTAAATGTTGCATTTGCTGCTCTGTTCCATTGTCCACAATATCTGCTCTGGTTAAGTGGACAGTGGGTACAACGGCAGTTTGAACTGAAAGCCACTAACTATATTTTTGTTTATGTCCCTGTATAGGTTGGGAAATGCTTTTTCAGAAGGTTTGCAAAGGATTATTTAACAGTCAGTTGTTTTTGGAAAGCACTCTTCCTGGTCACCTTCTGGGATGAAAATACACTCCTAGCCGCAGAAGCAGGTGCAGGATTCTCAAGAAAGACACAATGTAAGGCCTTAAATCAGGGGTAGTCAACCTCGGTCCTCGACAGCTACTAACAGTTTACATTTTCCAGACCACCTAGCTGGTGCACAGGTGTATTCATTACTCACCAACACATTTGGAAAGATCCACAGGTGGAGTTAATTATTTATCACACTTGTGATTCTGTGAGACCTGGAAAACATGCACTGTTGATAGCTCTCGAGGACCAGGGTTGGCAACCCCTGCCTTAAATCATAGATCTTACGCTTGTCCACATATCTGTGCTGGTTAAGTGGCACTTTGAGGCCACTAACTAACTATGGTTTTTTTAATGTCCCTGTACAGGTTGGGAAATGTTCAATGTGGAAGCTTTGCAAATGATTATTTTACAGTCAATTGTGTTGGAAAGCAGTCTTCCTGGTCCCCTTCTGGGATGAAAACCCACTCCTAGCAGCAGAAGTTAGTGCAGGATTCTCAAGAAAGACACAACGTAAGACCTTAAGGGGTACATTTAAATTACTAAAGTGAGAGTTTTTACAAGTGAGTTTTAGAAGTGATGTTGCTTGCCCATAAAAAATAATCAAATTATAGCTATTATCTTCTAGAAATTGATGTTAAGTAGAATCTGATTGGCTGGGCAACATCACTACTAAAAAGCACTTCTAAAAAGGCTCATTTTAGTAAATTAAATGTACCCCTTAATATCTTTGTGCTGGTTAAATGGCAGTTTGGAGGCCACTAATTAACTATGTTTTATTAATGTCCCTGTACAGGTTGGGAAATGCTTTTTCATGTGGAAAGCACTACTAGAAGTCTTCCTGGTCCCATTCTGGGATGAGAAAATCCACTCCCAGCAGCAGGCATGGCGCTCAAGGATTATTCTGGGGCAAGGACTGATGTGAATAAGTAAAATATTTTTGGTAAATGCCTCCTCCTCTCCCCTTCTCCCTCATAAATTTACTTCGGAATAAAATTTTTTTATTAAATTTACTACCAAACCCTTCCTGTTCCTGCCTTCAAATACATACATACATACTCCAACTCCCTTAGGCCTCTCTTGAATAATAAAAACATATTTCTCCAGATGTGCCATTTTGGCAGTTGAAGTGCCACATTATTGTGCCGCCCACTGCTGCCGCATAACTTAGTCAGCCAGTTAGCTTGGTGCAAATTTCGGGCCTAAACTGGATGAAAACAATATAGTGAGCTGTGAGGTGGACAAAATTGACTGGAAACGAGTGGAAATAAATGTTATTGAGGTTAATAATACTGTAGGAACAAAAACAGGCCCATTTTATGTGATTTAAGGTGTTTTTATGATTTTTTTAAGAAAAAATCCAGACCCAAAACCATAATTGAAAAACAAAACACGGAGGTGAGGTTTTGGCAAAACCAATCCAGATCCAAAATCAGGGAATATCCAGATCCAAAACCAAAACCCAGGGGACGGCGCACATCTCTAATTATATATATATATATATATATAATCATACAGAGTGTCCGCACTTGCAGCACCAGAATCAACTTGGGGGTGCTCAATTAAGGACAAAACAGCCCATGAAATATAAAAAATGAGAAGAATTGGCACTCACCAGGTAGCTGACAAGAAAATTGGTTTTTAATTACCCATCTTGAGGGAGAAAGTGCATAGAGCCATAAAGTGCAATAGTCATAGTCTACGTTTCGGTCCTATGTAGGACCTTCTTCAGGACATCACAGCAGACATGTTTCAGCTTGAAAACCAAAGACAGACTAAATACCACCACCACTAGCTGACATATATACCCACTTCCATTAGGTGGAGCTCCACCCACGCAAAACACAATGTATGCTGGGACATAGTCACTGCATATTGTAAACAACTAAACAAACATATCCCAGTCGACACTAAGATGATTTCCTTATTAGCAATGAGTCCCACCGCCCATAGAGCGTCGAGAACAACTTCCACATGGAATTAAACAACAGATATAAGAGAAAGAAAACGGCGCTATTACCGGAAGTTCCATGCGTTCCACAGCAGTGGGACGCATACCTACAACCGGAAGTCGCGCACAAATCATTGTCGGGAGTTAGTCAGCGCTATAGTTACAAATAGCGCTGACATTCTCATGGGGCTGTCATTATAATAGTGTCAGAGTGCCCAAAATGGGATCAACGTCATCTGCACATTCAGCAGCAAAAGTTTATTGCTCTAATGCCTTCAATGGCACATAAGGACCCAAACAATAGAGGGCATGCAGCACAACATATCTCAATAACACCCCCTGCTGGTCTGGAGGATAATACACCTACACACCACAGGGAATAAATGTTCAAAAGTGGGTTCTCATTTAAAAAAATATTATTAGCAATGCGTTGGTGTAGGTATATATGTCAGCATAAAACCAAACATTGAAAAAAATATATATTACAAAAATAATAATCAACAATAAAAAGTCATATATAAAGAAATGACCCTAAACAACATTAAATAAGGAAAAGGAAAAATGGGGACTCCCATAAATATATAGAAGCCCTCATTTCAAAATACCATCATTACAAAAAACAACATCATTTCAAAAAAACATTAAGTGGATTGGATTCATTAAGTCCCTTTGGAACTAGAGTGTCTAACTCAAAAATCCATCTTGCTTCACGTTTACGTAAGGCAACATCCCGGTCACCACCTCTTCTCAAAGCAGGGATATGATCTATCATCATGCATTTCATACTAGACACTGAGTGCCCAAGTTGTAGAAAATGTAGTGCCACAGGTTTATCTGTTCTCTGTGTCTCTATCGCCATTCTGATGGATGAGCGATGATTCGCCATCCGTTCTCTGAAGGGTCTCTTCGTCATCCCGACATAATACAACCCACATGGGCAAACTAGGATGTAAATAATAAAGTCCATAAGACAATGTAATTTGTGTTTTATTTTTATCCTTCTGCCATTGTGCGGATGAGCGAAAGTAGCTCCAGTCAATAAAGACCGACAAGTTGTACAGTCTGGACATCTGAAACATCCCATCTTCCGATTGTGCAGCCAAGTGTTCGTTTTTACTTCTGGTGTCATAGTTGGTCGCATTAAAAGATTACGAAGATTGGGACCACGTCGATAGGCACAAACCGGCGGCTTCTTGCCCAATGCTCCTAATTCACGATCTGACGTGATTATGGGCCAATGTTTACAAATAACTTTATTGGCATGATTAGAAGTTGCATCAAAGGTGCTTGTAAATAGCATCCTTGTCGGGTCCAATCTGGAATTTTCTGTCAGACCTGTCTGTGAGTGCCGTGTTCTTGCCTTAAATAAACATCTACGTAAAGTCATGTCTGAATAACCTCGTTCCAAAAATCGCTGGGTCATCCCCGCAATTTGTGTTTCTGCTTGGGAAACTGAGGAATTGTTCCTAAAGATACGTAAGTATTGAGAAATTGGTAGACTTTCTTTTAATTGACTTGGATGTTGACTCGTAGAGTAAAGTAAGGTATTGCGATCAGTGTCCTTCCTATAAAGGGTGGTGCCGAGAGTGTTGCCATCGCGATATATCGTGACATCCAGAAAATTGATCTCACAATGATGTACTTGACTAGTAAATTTTATAGGGGAATCCAATTCATTCAACAAATTGACCATGTCCATAAATTGAGCCTCAGAGTCCAACCAAATCAAAAACAAATCATCAATGTAACGCTTGCAAAATAAAATTTTTGACCCAAATACAGGTAGGATATGCATCTGTTCAAATTGTGCCATATATAGGTTGGCATACGCCGGCGCCAAATTTGACCCCATGGCGGTGCCTTTACGTTGTATAAAATAACTATTACCATATTGAAAATAATTATTAGTCAGAACTAATTCAATAAGTTCCAGCATAAATTCAACTGGAGGATCATGATAATCATTGTTTGTGAGAGCTTGTTTAACAGCCTGTAGGCCGCCATCATGAGGGATCACAGTGTATAGCGAGGATACATCTAACGTAGCCAACAGTATATTGTCAGGAAGATATGTCAATGATTTAAGGCTAGTGAGAAAATCATTAGTATCCTTCACATAACTAGGCATCTTAACAACAATAGATTGCAAAAAAGAATCGACAAATTGAGCTAATGGTTGTAGAGTAGAATTGCGTGCCGATATTATCGGTCTCCCTGGAGGATCAACCAATTGTTTGTGTATTTTAGGTAACGTGTACAATATCGGACACACTGGATATTCCACTCTTAACCACCCAGCAACCTTTTCATCAATCCAACCATGCTGGCATGCCAACTCAATGGCAGAGTCGACTTTACGTTTCACTTTAATCATAGGACTAGTATCAACCTTGGTGTAAGTGTTTATATCAGATAACTGTCGTTTAATCTCTCTGTCATAGGCATGCCAATCCTGCACCACTGTAGCTCCGCCCTTATCAGCTTGTCTAATCACAATTTGATCATTTTGTATTAGAGATTTAAGGGCAATTCTTTGAGCTCTAGACAGATTATCATATCTCGGCTTGGAGTTGACCTTCCTCATATCATAATCCAAAAGCCATAAGAAGGTTTTAATGCTTGCGTTGTTACTTTGGGGATCAAAGATACTAGGTGATCTAAACGATGAATCTGGTATAGAATTGTTAGTTACCAAAAAGTTCTCTAAGTCTCATCTTCCTACCAAGTTTATAATGGTCGACAGACCAACCAAAACTATTATGTAAACTGGTAGGAACAAACGATAAACCACGAGATAAAACTTCCAACTCTGCTGTAGATAATTCATAGCTAGATAAATTGAATACGTTATTTAGTAGCGTCTGCCCCTGCCTCTCCTTCTTCTTGTACCCCCCTCTCCTCGTAGGGTATCTGGACCTCTTCCTCTGACCTGATCCACATTGGATCTGGTCACTCTGCCTAAAAAAGTGCCACTGGGAGGTCTAGAGACAATAGAGCCCATCACACTTGAATCAGTGTGTTCACTCTCCGAGAGAGATTGGGATGAGGAAGAATCAATATGTTTAGATGTATATGTATGGGCTCTGGGTAGTCGTCTTGATCTTTTGGGACCTGAATCACCTTTCAACCACTTATACACCTGGTGGTTGTTATAGTCATAATTGACCGTTATAAGTTTTTTACGTTTGAAAGTGATTAAATCCTGCTGGAACCTGTCAATTTGTTCCTTGAGCTTATCACACCAATTAGCCGTTTTATCTGTTGTAAGAAGAGTCAGAGAGCTTTCATCAAATATGGCAATCTCCTGTCGGATTTTGGTAAGTTCTACCCCCACCTCTTCAATTACTAACAACATAAGATCTAATGAACATTTGTTCAACACACCACACCATTTGGTGCAGAATGTAAGGTTATTACGACCAATGGTGGGTACATTGTTCACTCTAAACCCTCTAGGGATCCTCTTATTTCTTATTCCTAGAGGGTTTAGAGTGAACAATGTACCCACCATTGGTCGTAATAACCTTACATTCTGCACAAAATGGTGTGGTGTGTTGAACAAATGTTCATTAGATCTTATGTTGTTAGTAATTGAAGAGGTGGGGGTAGAACTTACCAAAATCCGACAGGAGATTGCCATATTTGATGAAAGCTCTCTGACTCTTCTTACAACAGATAAAACGGCTAATTGGTGTGATAAGCTCAAGGAACAAATTGACAGGTTCCAGCAGGATTTAATCACTTTCAAACGTAAAAAACTTATAACGGTCAATTATGACTATAACAACCACCAGGTGTATAAGTGGTTGAAAGGTGATTCAGGTCCCAAAAGATCAAGACGACTACCCAGAGCCCATACATATACATCTAAACATATTGATTCTTCCTCATCCCAATCTCTCTCGGAGAGTGAACACACTGATTCAAGTGTGATGGGCTCTATTGTCTCTAGACCTCCCAGTGGCACTTTTTTAGGCAGAGTGACCAGATCCAATGTGGATCAGGTCAGAGGAAGAGGTCCAGATACCCTACGAGAAGAGGGGGGTACAAGAAGAAGGAGAGGCAGGGGCAGACGCTACTAAATAACGTATTCAATTTATCTAGCTATGAATTATCTACAGCAGAGTTGGAAGTTTTATCTCGTGGTTTATCGTTTGTTCCTACCAGTTTACATAATAGTTTTGGTTGGTCTGTCGACCATTATAAACTTGGTAGGAAGATGAGACTTAGAGAACTTTTTGGTAACTCTAACAATTCTATACCAGATTCATCGTTTAGATCACCTAGTATCTTTGATCCCCAAAGTAACAACGCAAGCATTAAAACCTTCTTATGGCTTTTGGATTATGATATGAGGAAGGTCAACTCCAAGCCGAGATATGATAATCTGTCTAGAGCTCAAAGAATTGCCCTTAAATCTCTAATACAAAATGATCAAATTGTGATTAGACAAGCTGATAAGGGCGGAGCTACAGTGGTGCAGGATTGGCATGCCTATGACAGAGAGATTAAACGACAGTTATCTGATATAAACACTTACACCAAGGTTGATACTAGTCCTATGATTAAAGTGAAACGTAAAGTCGACTCTGCCATTGAGTTGGCATGCCAGCATGGTTGGATTGATGAAAAGGTTGCTGGGTGGTTAAGAGTGGAATATCCAGTGTGTCCGATATTGTACACGTTACCTAAAATACACAAACAATTGGTTGATCCTCCAGGGAGACCGATAATATCGGCACGCAATTCTACTCTACAACCATTAGCTCAATTTGTCGATTCTTTTTTGCAATCTATTGTTGTTAAGATGCCTAGTTATGTGAAGGATACTAATGATTTTCTCACTAGCCTTAAATCATTGACATATCTTCCTGACAATATACTGTTGGCTACGTTAGATGTATCCTCGCTATACACTGTGATCCCTCATGATGGCGGCCTACAGGCTGTTAAACAAGCTCTCACAAACAATGATTATCATGGTCCTCCAGTTGAATTTATGCTGGAACTTATTGAATTAGTTCTGACTAATAATTATTTTCAATATGGTAATAGTTATTTTATACAACGTAAAGGCACCGCCATGGGGTCAAATTTGGCGCCGGCGTATGCCAACCTATATATGGCACAATTTGAACAGATGCATATCCTACCTGTATTTGGGTCAAAAATTTTATTTTACAAGCGTTACATTGATGATTTGTTTTTGATTTGGTTGGACTCTGAGGCTCAATTTATGGACATGGTCAATTTGTTGAATGAATTGGATTCCCCTATAAAATTTACTAGTCAAGTACATCATTGTGAGATCAATTTTCTGGATGTCACGATATATCGCGATGGCAACACTCTCGGCACCACCCTTTATAGGAAGGACACTGATCGCAATACCTTACTTTACTCTACGAGTCAACATCCAAGTCAATTAAAAGAAAGTCTACCAATTTCTCAATACTTGCGTATCTTTAGGAACAATTCCTCAGTTTCCCAAGCAGAAACACAAATTGCGGGGATGACCCAGCGATTTTTGGAACGAGGTTATTCAGACATGACTTTACGTAGATGTTTATTTAAGGCAAGAACACGGCACTCACAGACAGGTCTGACAGAAAATTCCAGATTGGACCCGACAAGGATGCTATTTACAAGCACCTTTGATGCAACTTCTAATCATGCCAATAAAGTTATTTGTAAACATTGGCCCATAATCACGTCAGATCGTGAATTAGGAGCATTGGGCAAGAAGCCGCCGGTTTGTGCCTATCGACGTGGTCCCAATCTTCGTAATCTTTTAATGCGACCAACTATGACACCAGAAGTAAAAACGAACACTTGGCTGCACAATCGGAAGATGGGATGTTTCAGATGTCCAGACTGTACAACTTGTCGGTCTTTATTGACTGGAGCTACTTTCGCTCATCCGCACAATGGCAGAAGGATAAAAATAAAACACAAATTACATTGTCTTATGCACTTTATTATTTACATCCTAGTTTGCCCATGTGGGTTGTATTATGTCGGGATGACGAAGAGACCCTTCAGAGAACGGATGGCGAATCATCGCTCATCCATCAGAATGGCGATAGAGACACAGAGAACAGATAAACCTGTGGCACTACATTTTCTACAACTTGGGCACTCAGTGTCTAGTATGAAATGCATGATGATAGATCATATCCCTGCTTTGAGAAGAGGTGGTGACCGGGATGTTGCCTTACGTAAACGTGAAGCAAGATGGATTTTTGAGTTAGACACTCTAGTTCCAAAGGGACTTAATGAATCCAATCCACTTAATGTTTTTTTGAAATGATGTTGTTTTTTGTAATGATGGTATTTTGAAATGAGGGCTTCTATATATTTATGGGAGTCCCCATTTTTCCTTTTCCTTATTTAATGTTGTTTAGGGTCATTTCTTTATATATGACTTTTTATTGTTGATTATTATTTTTGTAATATATATTTTTTTCAATGTTTGGTTTTATGCTGACATATATACCTACACCAACGCATTGCTAATAATATTTTTTTAAATGAGAACCCACTTTTGAACATTTATTCCCTGTGGTGTGTAGGTGTATTATCCTCCAGACCAGCAGGGGGTGTTATTGAGATATGTTGTGCTGCATGCCCTCTATTGTTTGGGTCCTTATGTGCCATTGAAGGCATTAGAGCAATAAACTTTTGCTGCTGAATGTGCAGATGACGTTGATCCCATTTTGGGCACTCTGACACTATTATAATGACAGCCCCATGAGAATGTCAGCGCTATTTGTAACTATAGCGCTGACTAACTCCCGACAATGATTTGTGCGCGACTTCCGGTTGTAGGTATGCGTCCCACTGCTGTGGAACGCATGGAACTTCCGGTAATAGCGCCGTTTTCTTTCTCTTATATCTGTTGTTTAATTCCATGTGGAAGTTGTTCTCGACGCTCTATGGGCGGTGGGACTCATTGCTAATAAGGAAATCATCTTAGTGTCGACTGGGATATGTTTGTTTAGTTGTTTACAATATGCAGTGACTATGTCCCAGCATACATTGTGTTTTGCGTGGGTGGAGCTCCACCTAATGGAAGTGGGTATATATGTCAGCTAGTGGTGGTGGTATTTAGTCTGTCTTTGGTTTTCAAGCTGAAACATGTCTGCTGTGATGTCCTGAAGAAGGTCCTACATAGGACCGAAACGTAGACTATGACTATTGCACTTTATGGCTCTATGCACTTTCTCCCTCAAGATGGGTAATTAAAAACCAATTTTCTTGTCAGCTACCTGGTGAGTGCCAATTCTCATTTTTTATATATATATATATATATATATATATATATATATATATATACACACATATATACATACATACATACACACACACACACACGCACGCACACACACATACTCAGCAGGGAGGTTGTTCCAACCATCTTGTAGAACTTACCACAGATCTTCTGTGGATGTAGGCTTGCTCAAATCCTTCTGTCTCTTCATGTAATCCCAGACAGACTCGATGATGTTGAGATCAGGGCTCTGTGGGGGTCATATCATCAATACCAGGACTCCTTGATCTTCTTTACACTGAATAAAGTTCTTAATGGCATTGGCTGTATGTTTGGGGTCATTGTACTGCTGCAGAATAAATTTGGAGCCAATCAGACGCCTCCCTGATGGTATTGCATGATGGAGAAGTACCTGCCTGTATTTCTCAGCATTGAAGACACCATTAATCCTGACCAAATCCCCAACTCCATTTGCTGAAATGCAGCCCCAAACTTGCAAGGAACCTCCACTATGCTTCACTGTTGCCTGCAGACACTCATTATTGTACAGCTCTAAAGCCCTTCGCGAACAAACTGCCTTCTGTTAAAACCAAAATGTAAAACTTTGAATCAGTCCAGAGCACCTGCTGCCATTTTTCTGCACACCAGTTCCTATGTTTTCGTGCATAGTTGAGTTGTTCGGCCTTGTTTCCATGTCAAAGGTATAGCTTTTGGCCGCAATTCTTTCATGAAGACCACTTCTGGCCAGACTTCTCCAAACAGTAGATGAGTGTACCTGGGTCCCACTGATTTCTGCCAGTTCTGAGACGAAGGGCTAGAGAGCGGTACAATAATGAGTGTCTGCAGGCAACAGTGAAGCATGGTGGAGGTGATCCTTGCAAGTTTGGGGCCACATTGAAGCAAATGGAGTTGGGGATTTGGTCAGGATTAATGGTGTCCTCAATGCTGAGAAATACAGGCAGTTACTTATCCATCATGCAATAGCATCAGGGAGGCATCTGATTGGCTCCAAATGTATTCTGCAGCAGAACAATGACCCCAAACATACAGGCATTGTAATTAAGAACTATTTTCAGCATAAAGAAGAACAAGGAGTCCTGGAGGTGATGATATGACCCCCACATAGCCCTGATCTCAACATCATCGAGTCTATCTGGGATTACATGAAGAGACAGAAGGATTTGAGCAAGCCTCCATCAGCAGAAGGTATGTGGTTAGATCTCCAAGATGTTTGGAACAACCTTCCTGCTGAGTTCCTTCAAAGACGTTGTGCAAGTGTGTACCTAGAGGAATTGAAGAATTGATGCTATATTTGAAGGCTAAGGATGATCACACCAAATATTGATTTGATGTCTCTTCTGTTCATTCATTTTGTATTTTACTAATTTACAAAAATAAACTATTAACACTTCTATTTTTGAAAGCATTCTTACCAAAAAATAAAAAACACTTTTGCACAGTACTGTATATGTGCAGCAGCATCAGAGCATACTTATTTGGAATACTGTTACTTACCAGTCTTGGTAGCCTAAGATAGCTGCCAGTCAGTGTCACTCTTGCCTCATAGGTGAGAATGGGGAGGGTGTCTGTAGAGTGATCGGACTGTGGTGCGCGCTCCCGCTGATCGTTTCCGACATCAATCATCGGTCGAACATGCTTTACAACCTGACTATAACGTCAGGTTCAGCATGGTAGGGGATGACTACTGCTCATTCAGTGTAGACCCAGCACAGACTGTCAAACGACTGCATGATTACAATGTAGTAATCGTGCAGTCATTTTGAGGTCTGCTAGTGGATCAGTGTCACATAATTGTTATGAATAATTTCCACATCGCAGCATTGTACAAATATGTTCTACCAGAATTCTCAAAGTTACTAGTATTTTGAATCTTTAAAACAAATAAACTTTGATGGTAGTAACAAAATTTATATATACAGGTTGAGTCTCTCATATCCAAAATGCTTGGGAGCAGAAGTATTTTGGATATCCTATTTTTCTGTATTTTGGAATATTTGCAAACCATAATGAGATATCTTTTCTGTTTCTTATACACCTTAACAAAGTTTATGTACATTGAACAATTAGAAAGCAAATGTGTCTATCTCAGTCATGCTCAAAAAATTCAGTATTTTGGAATATATGAATATGGGAGACTCAAAATATATACAGTCAGGTGCATAAATATTGGGACATTGACAGAATTCTCATATTTAGGCCTCTATTCACCACCAGAAGGGCTTTGAAATGAAACAAACAAGATGTGCTTTAACTGCAGACTTTCAGATTTAATTTGAGGGTAATTACATCCAAATCAGGTGAACGGTGTAGGAATTACAACGGTTTCTATATGTGCCTCCCACTTTTTAAGGGGCCAAAAGTAATGGGACTATCAACTCAAAAGCTATTTCATGGACAGGTGTGGGCTATTCCCTCGTTATTTCATTATCAATTAAGCAGGTAAAAGGTCTGGAGTTGATTCTAGGTGTGACATTTGCATTTGGAATCAGTTGCTGTCGACTCTCAATATGAGATCCAAAGAGCTGTCACTATCAGTGAAGCAAGCAATCATTAGGCTGAAAAATCAAACAAACCCATCAGAGAGATAGCAAAAATATTACGTGTGGCCAAATCAATGGTAAACAACTGTGGCGGATGACAGAAGAATTATTTCCCTGGTGAAGAAAAACCCCTTCACAACAGTTGGCCAAATCAAGAACACTCTCCAGGAGGTATGTGTATATGTGTCAAAGTCAAAAAGTGAATATAGAGGGTTCACCACAAGATGTAAACCATTGGTGAGCCTCAAAAACAAGAAGACCAGATTAGAGTTTGCCAAACAACATCTAAAAAAGCCACTACAGTTCTGGAACAACATCCTATGGACAGATGAGACAAAGATCAACTTGTACCAGAGTGATGGGAAGAGAAGAGTATGGAGAAGGAAAGGAACTGCTCATGATCCAAAACATACCACCTCATCAGTGAAGCATGGTGGTGGTAGTGTCATGGCGTGGGCATGTAGAGCTGCCAATGGAACTGGTTTCCTTGTATTTATTGATGATGTGACTGCTGACAAAAGCAGCAGAATGAATTCTGAAATGTTTCGGGCAATATTATATGCTCATATTCAGTCAAATGCTTCAGAACTCATTGGACAGCACTTCACAGTGCAGATGGACAATGACCCGAAGCATACTGCAAAAGCAACCAAAGAGTTTTTAAGGCTAAAAAGTGGAATTTATGCAATGGCCAAGTCAATCCCCTGACCTGAATCTGATTGAGCATGCATTTCACTTGATGAAGACAAAACTGAAGGGAAAATGCCCCAAGAACAAGCAGGAACTGAAGACATTTGCAGTAGAGGCCTGGCAGAGCATCACCAGGGATGAAACCCAGCATTTGGTGATGTCTATGCGTTCCAGACTTCAGGCTGTAATTGCCTGCAAAGGATTTGCAACAAAGTATTAAAAAGTGAAAGTTAGATTTAGGATTGTTTAGTTTGTCCCATTACTTTTGGTCCCGTAAAGAGTGGGAGGCACATATAGAAACCGTTGTAATTCCTACACCGTTCACCTGATTTGGATGTAATTACCCTCAAATTAAATATGAAAGTCTGCAGTTAAAGCACATCTTGTTTATCTCATTTCAAAGCCATTGTGGTGGTGAATAGAGGCCCAAATATGAAAATTCTGTCAATGTCCCAATATATATGCACCTGTGTATAATATATATATATATATATATATATATATATTTACATACATACATACATACATACATATACACACACACTATATGGACAAAAGTATTCGGACGCCTGGCCATTACAGCAACAGGGACTGTAATGGCATTGTATTTAAATACCTATACTTTAATATGGAGTTGATCCCCCTTTTACCCCTATAACAGCTTCCACTCTTCTTGGAAGGATTTCCACAAGATTTTGTAGTGTGTATGTGGGAATATGTGCCCATTCATTCTGTAGAGCTTTTAACAGGTCAGGCACTGCTGCTGGATGAGAAGGCCTGGCTCGCAATCTCCATTCCAGTTCATCCCAAAGGTGTTTGATGGGGTTGAGGACAGGGCTCTGGCCCTGATTCAGAGCCGGACGCTCTGACAGAGCGCTCGCCGTCCTTCCTTATTTTAGAGCGGCCTCCTGGCCGCTTGCATAGCTGTGGGTGACCACAGCTATAGCGAGCGGCCAAAAAGATGGTCGCGATGGTCAAGACCATCGTGACCATCGGGCTTGCGACGAGACCCTTGTGGTAGGGTCTCGTTGCCGCAAGCCCTGGAGTGCTTTCGGCTCTATCAGAGCCGAGAGCACTCCCACTGACATCACTTGTGATGTCAGTGGGGCCGGCCCCAGACGGTAGGCTTTCCCGTGGGAACGCCTCCGTCTGGGCAGCAACGCCCCCGGCACGCCCACCAAAGGGGGCGTGCTGTCACACACCATCGACAGCACGCACCCTTTGTAGCGAGACCCATAGCGACGGCTTGGCCATCGCTATCCGGGTCTCGCGCATGCGCACGACAGAGCCGCCTCCGTCGTGCGCATGCGCACTGGGCTAACATCGACCCGTTTGCGAGCGGGTCTGAATTAGGCCCTCTGTGCGAGCCAGTCAAGTTCTTCCACACCGAACTCATCAAACCATGTCTTTATAGTCCTTGCTTTCTGCACTGGGGCACAGTCATTATGGAATAGTAATGGGCCTTCCTCAAACTGTTGCCACAAAGTTGGAAGCATAGCATTGTCCAAAATGTCTTGGTATGCTGAAGCATTAAGATTGCCCTTCAATGGAGATAAGGGGCCTAACCCAAACCCTGAAAAACAGCCCCATACCATTATCCCTCCTCCACCAAACTTCACAGTTGGCACAATGCAGTCAGACAGGTAACATTCTTCCGGCATCCGCCAAACCCAGACTCGCCCATCTGACTGCAAAACTGAGAAGCGTGATTCGTCACTCCACAGAACACGTTTCCACTGCTCCATGGTCCAGTGTTGGTGTGTGCTTTACACCACTTAATCCGAAGCTTGGCATTGGACATGGTGATGTGAGGCTTTCATGCAGCTTCTCGGAAATGGAAACCCATTCCATTAAGCTGCGAACGCACAGTTTTTGTGCTTACATTAATGCCAGTGGAAGTTTGCAACTCTTCAGCTATGGAATCAGCAGAGTGCTGGTGACTTTTACGCACCATACGCATTAGCAGTCGTTGACCCCGCTCTGTGATTTTACGTAGTCTTCTACTTCATGGCTGAGTTGCGTTGTTCCTAAACGCTTCCACTTTCTAATAATATCACCTACAGTTGACAGTGGAATATTTAGCAGGGATGAAATTTCACGAACCGTCTTATTGCAAAGGTAGCATCCTATCACAGTAACACACATGAAGTCACTGAGCTCATCACAAGCCATTTTGTATCATAAATGTTTGCAAATGGAGACTGCATGGCTAGGTGCTTGATTTTCTACACCTGTGGCAATGGGTCTGCTGGAAACACTTAAATTTAATAATTAACAGGTGTGGCTAAATACATTTTCCCATATAGTGTGTTTGTGTGTATATATTTATTATGTACAATGAGCTTTAGTCTTCATTTCCCTGGAGGGAACAACAATTCATTAATTATAAATCACAATGACTGTATTTCTACAATAACAGCCATGCCATATTTGGCAAAGTATTGCAGAACAGGGCACAATAGACAAAATGTTTTGAAAACAAGAGCAAATAGCTTTTTACTTTTTAACTGAATTCCGCATTTCAATTAAAAAAATTTCACATTTTAACATGTCCTTGAGGAGCTTTCATAAGTTTTCTGACAGCTTTGTCACAAATCAGCAGTTTATGTCACAATACAGGTTGAGTCTCCCATATCCAAAATGCTTGGGACCAGGGGTATTTTGGATAACGGAATATTCCGTATTTTGGAATAATTGCATATCATAATGAAATATCTTGGGAATGGGACCCCAATATACACACAGAATGTATATATGTGTTATATGCACCTTATACACATAGCCTGCAGCTCATTTTATACAATATTTTCAATAATTTTGTGGCTCAAGCTAAGTTTGTGTACATACATGAAATAAATTTATGTTTCATTTACACCCTATACACACAGCCTGAAGGTAATTTTATACCATATTTTTAATAATTTGTGCCTTAGACAAAGTTTGTGTACATTGAACCATCAAAAATCAAAGGTTTTATTATCGCAGTCATGCCAAAATTATTCCGTAATTAGGAATATTCCGTATTTCGGAATATTTGGATATGGGAGACTCAACCTGTATATGACTATGGCACAAAAGAAGACATATTACTGCTAATAATAGACTATAGAGATGTAGTTTATCGTACTTCCCCTCAAATTCATTTTCAGCTCAATACACTTTACAAAAGTAAACTACAACACACACCACTATGATATGTTATGCAGGCTGGATGTTCTTAGGCTAGGTACATATTAGAATGACATGTATCCCAGCCAACCCGACGCCCGATGGAATGATATATCATGCGGCAATACACACTGTACGATCAGGTGTATGATCGCGCAATATAACCTGTCATCCCGAATTCACCTAAATGCTGTCGTCAGCATGGTTGACCCATCTGACGTGTAGCATATCAGATGGGATGACCCCGCAAGTGATCGTCGAATGAGCGTATACACTATGATGCGAACGAAATGTTGTTCCAATTTGCCTGAAAACAACATATAATTATTAGCCTTTATTTATATGGCCCCACAAGGGTTCCGCAGTGCCTTACAAAGTATACAATAAAACAGTAATTAACAGTACCAACCAATGCAGGACAAGGGCATGGTTTATAAACATTGCTGCATTAGCAATCATAACACTTAAATAAGCAGCATGGTGTCAGCAACAAAGTGTTAGGCGCCGTTGTGGGGAGTTAGAAGTAAATTATAGCATAAGTAAATGTTTGGAGAAGCACGCGAGGGAAGAGGGACCTGCTCGTGAGAGCTTACATTTTAAAAGAAGAGGGACAGACAGACAGGGTGACACAGATGGGGTAGACCGTGAGGAAGAATTACGGAGCTGTGGGTTAGGATGAGAGCTGGAAGGCTTTGATGTAGAGTACGTTTGAAGCTTAGTAGATAGGTGGAGAGTCTGATAGAGAGAGGGGGAGAATTCCAGAGGTATGGAGCAGCACAGGTAAAATCCTGCAAACAGTAGTGAGAGGAAGTAATCAGTTGGAACGAGAGGCGGCATGTGTGTGAAGGTAGATGAGGTCAGAAATGTAAATGGGAGAGGAATGGTGAGGGCTTTGTGAGTGTGAGAAGCTTGAATTGGGTTCTGAAGGGAAGGGGGAGCCAGTGTAGGGGATGGAGGAGAAAGGAAGCAGATGTAGAACGTTAGGAGAGAAAGATGAGCTGAGCAGCAACATTGAGGACAGATTGGAGTGAAGAGAGGTCGGAGTCAGGGAGGCCAGATAGATAGTCGGAGGTTACAGCAGTCCAATCTGGAAGGGACCAGTGAGTGGATGGAAATATTTTTGAGATGGAAACAATAGGACAGCAAAAGATACTGCAGGTGTGGTTTGAAGGTGAGAGAAAAGTCAAGGATAACTCAAATACAGCACCCTTGGGGACTAAAGGAGATGGTTGCGCAATTAATCGATAATTAAATTGTGGGAAGATCGGTTATGTGGGAGGGTGGGAAGATGATCAGTTCAGTCTTAGACATGTTAAGTTTAAGAAAGTGCTGGGACATCCAGGAAGAGATAGCAGAGAGACAGTTGGAGATATAAGTGAGAACAGAGGTCAGGGAAGGAAAGGTAGATCTGAGTATCATCAGCATAGAGATTATATTAAAGGCCAAAAGGGCTGATGAGTTCACCTAAAGAGTACATATAGAGGAAGAATATGACAGGTCCAAAAACAGAACCTTGGGGGACACCTACCATTAGTGGAAGAGGGGGATAGTGGAGTTATGAGAGGAGACAGAGAGAGAATGGTCAGAGAGATAGGGGGACAGCCAGGAGAGGGTAGTATCATGTAGACCAAGGGAGTAAAGAATTTACATGAGAAGAGGGTGGTCCACAGTGTCAAAAGAAGCAGGTACGTCGAAAAAAGAATGAACATACATTAGTGGCCCTTGGATTTAGCAGCAAGTAGGTCACTGCTGACTTTTGTGGGGGCAGTTTCAGTGGAGTGGAGAGCACGGAAGCCAGACTGAAGTGAGTCAAGGAGGGAGTGGGAGGAAAGAGAGGTGGTAAGGCGGTTGTAAACAATATGCTCAAGGAGTTTAAAGGCAAAGGGAGGAAACAGATGGATCGGTAGTTGGAGAGAGTGTTCGAATCAAGGATATGTTTTTTAAGAATGGGGAGTCAAGTGCATATTTGAAGTGCCTCATGAGAGAGAGCGAGATTGGGGAGATGGGCAAGAGAGATGTAGCAGAGAAGGCGGGAGGGGATAGGGTCAAGGAGGGGAGGACCAGATGAGTGCCATGACTTCCTCTCCAGATACAGGGGAGAAAGATATCGGAGTTGGTAAGATAGATATGAAGGGGTGGTCTGGCAAAAAAGTGGGTTGAGTGTGGAGGGTCTGGTGGGATGCGATGTCCTGACGTATGGAGTAAATTTTAGGTGTAAAGTAGTGGCAAAGTCATGGGCAGAGAATGAGAAGGGGAGACGAGGAAGTGGTTGGCAGAGGAAGGAGTTGAAGTGGCGAAAAGATGCAGAGGAATTGAGGCATGGGAGGAGATGAGGTTTTTGAAGTACAACTGTTTAGAGAGGGAGAGGGCAGCACTGTAAGATGAGGGCATACATTTGAAATGGAGGAAGTATGCCTTAGAGAAGGGGTATGCAATAAGTGGCCCTACAGCTGTTGTTGAACTACACATTCCAGCATGCATTGTAACAGTTTTAGCATGGTCAAATAGCAAAACTGTGGCAGGGTATGCTGGGATGTGTAGTTCAACAACACTTGGGGGTCTGTCGATCAGCAGATCGTGAACACTTTTGCAGGTATCTGGTGCCTTTGGAATGCCAGTGTCGAGGTGTGGATCTGCGAGGGTGAGTAGTGATTGCCTGAGCAACAAAGTCAAGACCAGAAATAAGGGAGCATTGTATAGGGAAGTGGCTAGTTTTGGGGGGGGAGGCAGAATAAATGAGAAAAGTGAGTCGAGCAGGGAGGATAAGGACATGGTGTGGATAGCCTCAATGTGATGCTTAGGAGGCAGAGGCGGAGACAGAGAGAGGGATAAGTTAAAAGAGAATTGACAGAGAGGGGGAATGAAGAATTGGTGTAATCAGAAATCTCACAGTGGTGAGTGAAGACCAGATCAAGTGAATGTCCACTCACATGGGAGGGTGAGGAGATCCACTGGGAGAGAAAAAATGATTATGTGAGGGTAAGGAGTTAAGAGACAGAGGATTCTGTGGGAAAATCAATAGAGATATTGCAGTCACCTAAGATGAGAGTGGGAAGGTCTAAGAAGAGGAAGTGGGGAAACCAGAAAGAAAAGTTGTCAAGGAATTTGGAGGTAGGGCCAAGGGGACGATAAATGACAGCTACTCGAAGGTGAACCAGCTGGAAGAGGCGAATAGCATTAACATTTAATGTAGAGAATAAGAGGGACGGTTCAGAGGAAATGAGCTGGAAGGTGCCCCAACATCACTATCATGGCAACCTCCAGGCCTGGGTTCGTGATAGAACATGAGACCCCCAGAGAAGATAGCTGACGGAAAAGTGGTGTCAGAGGGGGAAATCCAGGTTTCGGTGATGGCTTGAGATTGAGCGAGTTGGAGATGAAAAGGTCATGGGTGGGGATGTTTGTTACAGACAAATCTGGCATTTCAGAGGGCACAGGAGAGGAGGTCAGTGTCTGTGAGAGAGATGTGGATTTCTGCTTAAAAAATGTCCTTTTGAAGCAGATGGCTGATAGAATGTTCTCCCTATGCCAAAATTTCCGACTTTGAAATATGCACACGGCCTCTACGGCAAACAGACTAAGAAATGATCTTCAAGAAAGGATAACAGGCATGTGTTGCCAATGAGAGCTAACAACCCCCACATCATTTTTTCGCAGCACCCCTAGGCCAAAAGAAAATAACTAACTTTCTATCGCAACAACTAAGTGGCCGTTATAAAGAATACATAAATAAATTAAAAAACAAAAATCAAGAGGTAATCCTGCCAATATTTAAAAAAATGATAAGCCACAAAAGCGCGCTTAATTTCTTTTTTAATAACATCTGAATGATTTTCCGTTGCCATACTATGGTATGGCGATGTCAAAATCATTAGATGTTTGCAGATAACGTAGAGAAAAGTGATTTTTCTCTACATTATCTGCTTTCATACATACCGATGTTTAAGTGTCAAATAGTGCTGGTTATAGCGCACTTGGCACTTACCACCTCTTCTTACATCTCCCCCACTGTTACTCATTGTAATTAGCACTGGTGTGGGGTGGAAGGTAGTATTGAGAACTATTGTAATGATATTATTACACTGTTATATATATTTTAAGTGGTGATGTTGCCCATAGCAACCAATCAGATTCTAGATATTTCTCTATTGCATTATAGAAATGATACACAGTATCTGATTGGTTGCTATGGGCAACATCACAACTTGTCTGTTTTCGAAGCTTTAGTAAATATACCCCTTATGCTGGGTACACACTGGCAGATATATTGGCCGATCAATTGATTGGCCAATATATCTTGTTTGCCTCGGCCAGTGTGTACTAGCGATATGTCTGTGAGCGTAAAGAAGAACAAGGAGTCCTGGAAGCAGGGGCCCGGTACTGACAAAGTAGACAGGGCCCCCCACATAAAATACGTTGAAAAAGATAGACCCACATAAAAAAAAGCCAGGAAAGGCTAACTGGACTGGAGGGGAGGGTTAGACTCAGGGCTGAGACGGCTGGCGGGAATAGGGGGGAGACGCACAGGTCAGGGAAGTTTGGCTGAACTAGGAGGGAACAAGGAAGGCTGGCTGGACTAGGGGGGGACGGGGTAGGGAGGGCTGGCTGGACTGGGAGGGGGGGGTGGGACAGGGATGGCTGGCTGGACCAGGGGGGGGGAGATGCACAGGGCAGGGAGGGCTGGGCAGTGGGGCATGGCAGGAAATACTGTCTAGACTGGGACAGGGAAGGCTGGCTGGACTGGGAGGGGGGTGGGACAGGGATGGCTGGCTGGACTGGGAGGGAGGTGTGACAGGGATGGCTGGCTGGCTGGACCTGGGGGGAGACTCATGGCAGGGAGGGGGGACAGGGTAGGGAGGGCCGGCTGGACTGGGAGGGGGGTGGGACAGGGATGGCTGGCTAGCAGGACCAGGGGGGAGACGCACAGGACAGGGAGGGCTGTCTGGACTGGGAAGTGGGGCATGGCAGGGAATGCTGTCTAGACTAATAGACGGACAGGGAAGGCTGGCTGGACTAGCTGGGGAGGCTCAGAGCATAAAGGGGAGGACAGGGTAGGGAGGGCTAGCTGGAACAGGAGTGGGAGCACAGAGCATGGTCAGGCACTATGTAGTACCTGGATTGCACTCCTTCAGTTGGCAGCTGGAATCATTGGGAAACTTACAATGTTTCATTGTTCTGCTGTTCCCTTTTCTTTCAAGAGTATGCAGAGATTTTATTTTCTAATTAAGGTCTCTTAGAGTTTACAAGTGCTCTGTTAGAGTCTACGAGCAGCACTTTGGATCGCTCATAGATCTAAACATGCAGAATACCACATATCCTTGTTTTATTAATCAAATTAAAATCAACCCCATTTATATAGAAGGTTCAGTTCCACGTTAAAGACAGGCAAACCAAGAGCTATATCTCCTGCACATACATGCCTCATTGCCTACAGCGCCCTTTCTCCACTGTTTCCATTGTCATTGTTAGGACTAGAACACAAAATCATGTTTTATTATAAATCACCAGACAGATACAATGGCATGCTGCTGTCTACTGTTTTTAGTGACTTAAACAGAAATGAAGAATACAATTCTTCAAACCATAAAATGCGTACAAAATTTTAACGTAATGGATTCTAAATCATATGATAAGACAGGCTACAGAACTATTTTAATATTTAACACCACAGGCAGAATTGTCGCTCTGTCATTGTAAGTGGCATGTGTCAACATTTAAGTATCATATTTAGAGAGAACTGCTCTAGCAGATGACACATAAGCACATAAGGTACATCCCTTATCACTAACTAGTTGCTATTGATTGCCCAAAAAGGATAAGTTTACTTACTAAATGATATCTACCTAACATGAATTTCATAAAACATGCATAAATTTAGGGATGTACTGTCTTTCCATTCGTGTACATGCCATTAATCTCCATATTCCTTACTATCTTTGTGCAAGTAAATATAAAGTATTATTTCTAGAAATGTTCAGTAACATAGACAGTAATGCATTAATTCTGCATAAAGGATGGGAAAGAAGTGTTTAAATCAGCAAGAGCTTCACCTAGAAAAAAATAAGGGTGGTAGTGAACCCTTTTTAGTTTTAAATGTGGCTCCCGGTTGAGAGCAGGTCTGCAATGTGGTGATTAACACAACGCAGAGCTATCAGACAGCCCATCCGATCAGGGATAAAGTAGGCTTTAGTGCTTTTCAGCCTTTTTACAGAGCAGTAAGAAAAGTGGGAGAAACATGAAAAGGCATCTGGGGGAGGTGTGAGAGGCCTTTTGGGGAGTTCTGACGGGCATGTGAAAGACATCTGATGGGAATGTGTGTGTGGAAGGGGGAAAGTCTGATGGGCATGTTAGTAGGTCTGAAAGCATGTGGAAATTCAGATGGGCCTATAAAGAGCACATGGGGGTGGTTTATGGGCAGGCGACTTTCCTGGGTTGTCAACCAACCCAGAAAGGTATGATGACCGGTTCCTGCGCCCCAGCCGCAAAGACTGGCATTTGTAGTGAGAAGTTCCCAATTTGAAATCCAGAAGGGGCGACCCTGGTCCACATGGGACGTCTGTAGCCAGCATGAGAGGGAGAGCCAGACCTCTGGAGGATCGTCTGGGACCGGATCAGATGATACTGCCCATTCCATCGGGAGAGAATCAGTTGTTGAAGGGGCCTGGAATGGAACTGGACGCATTCCACGATGTCGAAGGTGGATACCATGGACCCCAGGACTTGCATTGCTGAGTGAATGGATACCCTTTGATTGCGGAGTAAGTTGTGCACGTGCAAATACAGGGCCGAAATTTTGTCAGCTGGCAAAAAGATCCATTGTATTCGAGGACCCAAGAGTGCATCCAAATGTACAATCCGCTATGTGGGAGAAAGGGAGGACTTTCTCCAATTGATGAGCCAGCTGTGTGCTTGCAGTCAGGCAATGGTCAGCTGGACATGGCATTGTAACACAGCCAGTGAATGGGTCAATATTAAGAGGTAGGGTAGGTATGACAGGATTCTGACTCACTGGTGCCTGAGATGGGCCGCCATAACTGCCATTATCTTGGTAAAGACCAGAGGTGCCATTGACAGACCAAAGGGCAATGCCCGAAACTGGTAATGTTGCTGTAGGACAGCAAACCTTAGGAATCATTGGTGGGCTGGGGTAATAGGACACATGCAGGTATGCATCCTAAATGTCCAGAGAAGCCATAAAATCCCCAGGTTCCAATGCCAGGGCAATTGATTGTAGAGTTTACATGCAGAACTTGGGCACTCTGATAAATTTGTTGAGGAATTTGAAATTCAGAATATGCCGATGAGACCCGTTCGGCTTCTAAACCAAAAAGAGAGTGGAATAAAAACCAGTTCCACTATGATCCGGTATTATCACAGCTGAACTCAGCAGGGAATGAATGGCTTCCTGGAGGGCAAGGGCATTGATAGGGTCTGATGCGGGACCTGTACAAAAAAATTGCTGGGGAGGACGCCTCAGGGAGGTGAGGGTGTACCCCTGAATGACCACTTCTCAGACCCAAGTGTCTGTTGTTTGATGCCAAGAGTAGTCAAATCAAAGAAGTCGGCCTTCCACCCTGGGATCCCCTAGGAGGAGGCCCGCCCCATCAGACGGAGGGTTTGTCGTCAGACTTGGAAGCTGGACGTCTGGCCGACCAAGATTGCTTGGATCGTGGCATCTTGCCAGAACTAGGCTGCCTGGGAAAGGACTGTCCTTTTGCCTTACCCTGAGGGATAAAGGCCCGAAAGGAGGACGGCCTAGGCTTAAGGGCAGCTGCTGATGGCAGAAAAGCAGAATTTGAGGCTGCCACGGTAGCCACGATTTTGTCCAACTCTGCTCCAAACAGACTGTCTCCAGAGAAGGGTAAGAATTTGAGGACCTTCTTGGATTCCGTGTCCGCTTTCCAGGACCGTGGCCAAAGGACCCAGCGGGCAATTACCGAGGTCGCAGATGCCTTAGAGCAGGGATGGGGAACCTCAGGCCTGGGGGCCGTATAAGGCCCCCGGAATCATTTGGTCTGGCCCTCTGAGCTTTTTTCTGCTAGCCTCAACTGGATAACAGGGTGCCTATAATGGCACCATTCGGCCAGAATTTATGCAGCAGTGCCACCTGGAGCAACCTTAGGACGCTTCAGACGGTCACACCGCTGCCCTTACTGCTACCTGCTTTTCTGCAATCACTGGCAATTGTGGCCCCGTCTCCGTGTGACATCACACGTAGGGGGTGTGGCCTGCAATGGGCCTGCGAATAGTGTTATATATATCAAAATGGCCCTCGGCAGAAAAAAGGTTCCCCACTCCTGCCTTAGAGGCAAAGAGTCCAGTATCCAATGCAGCTTCTCCCAAATATGAGGCAGCTTCCTGCATATGGGAGATGTAGGCCAGTTGTTCCCTGTTAGCATCTGATGGCAGGCTGTCTTCCAGTGCCTCTGTCCATCCTTTGATAGCCTTAGCTACCCAGGCTGCGGCCATAGCCGGGCGAGTAATATCGACAGAAAGCGAGTAGATTGACTTGAGACAAGTTTCCAGTTTACTATCTGTAGCATCCTTAAGGGAGGATGTAGATGGTAAAGGCAACATAGAGCTTCTAACTAAACATGCCACATGCGAAACAACAGTAGGAGGGACTTCCCACTTAGTACACTCACCAGTAGGAAGTGGTGAAAAAGAAGCTAGTTTTTTTGGGACCTGGAACAGTTTGCCAGGAGTACCCCAAACGTCCCCCATGAGCTGTTCTGATTGAGGGAATTCAGCCTAATCCACCTTTTGATGTGTAAACATCGGGGTTTTAGGCTTAGATGCCGGTTCATCATCCTCTATATTCAGGATCGATTTAAAAGAAGAAACATCCGCTGTTGAATGACGGTCCTCCTTGCCCGCGGGCGACCCGAGAAAACCTTGTGCATCATCTTCCTCCTCAGATGATGCATCAGAATCCGAGAGCTGGGTGGACTGAGAGGATGATACAGTCCGCATATGTGCTTTGGCGGCTAACGGTCTAACCTGTAACAGATGCTGATAGGCGGCAGATGTTTGAGCCATATTCTGAACTGAGTGGGCAAAAACAGCCATCCAAGTAGGATGCACGGGGGTACCGACATAGTAGGCTGTAATAGCTGTGGGTACCCCATGGTGGGAGACAGCGTGGGGGCTGACAGGTGAATCACTAGCTGCATCATAACCTGGGATAAGGAAGACACCCAATGTGGCTCCTGGACAGGAGTTTGTACGTTGGACTGGAGAGGTGGTACAAAACAAATATCACACGTCCTGCATGGAATCCTGAGGGGACAAGCCCGCTAAACAGGATCTGCAAGTAACCAGAACAGGGGCCACAGGCTCCTGTTTACCCTTCCCTTTAGAATACATAGTAATAACCAGTAAGCAGCAAACAATAAGGTGTAAAGCTTGTAATGCACTGAGACACCCTACACAAATAAAGGTAGATGTTTAGTAATAATTAATTCCTACACACCTGGTAGTTGAGGGTTTAAGAAAGAGCAGAAGGGATATATATAACTGACAGTCAGAAAGTTTTAAGACAGTAAATCACAACAGCAGAGCTAGCACAAGTCACATACAATGCATTGTAAATTTACTTGTAATGGGCACTGAATCAACTACTCAAGCCTCAAAAGGCTGGTAGGATTGTGCACTGTATAACCTGGCCCCGGGGAGAGGTATACTGGACCTGAATCTCCTGAGACCTGTATCTTCAGAAAAGCCCTGAGTAATGGTTGCTCAGCATCTCATATAGGGAGGAGGGTGAGCAGCTCAGAGGTGGGAAACCTTTTGTGAGGGATCGCGCTCCGAGCTCAACTGTCGGGTGCCGCTGGCCTCAATATGGTCCATGACGCCAGACTTAACTGCCCCGGTGGTCTAGTGGGGGTGTGGACGAACCAGATGCCACACTACAGTGTTGGGGAATCGCCTTACCTGTCTTCCCGCTTAAGCCCTGGGATCAAGCGGAGCAGCTAACCGAGCTCCGCTGGCACGCACCGTAATCACCAGACCATTTACCTGCGGCACCGGTGAGGGTAAATGGAGCAGTAGCGCAGGCGCACATCAGGACATCTAGCACTGCTTGCTCTGATGTAAAAAAAGAAATAAACAAACTCATAAAAATAAAGCTTGGGGCTGTCGAAGCAGTCTCCCTGTCTAAAGGTGCAACCGGTTCTTACCATTGACTTCAATGGTGGGAACCGTTCACTGGCTGAGAGGCGTAAGGCTCGCCTCTCTCATTCATGGTGAAAACCCGCCGCTAAGCTCTCAGTCAGGAAGTACCGTCCTTATAGGACGGTGCTAAAGTCCTGGCTCCGCGAAATTCGTGTTTTTATTTTGCCAAGCCCTGGGATTTCCTACTTTGGAACGGAGAGGACCCAAACTTCGCATAAGAGAAGGCAGGTATGAATATGTTTTTTTACAGGTACTCTATGAATTTTCTACATGGAGAAGAGGACGCGAGGGGCTTCAGAGATACATAGGTGTGTATGTGTACAAGTATGACGGTGTGTGTCCTGTGTTTATTTTAATATTGATTTTGCTGTGGAACTACAGGTACCAGCGGGCCCGTAATCCCACGCATGCTGGTACTTGTGGAGGAGGAGGCTTGCTGGGACCTGCAGGTCGATAGTAAAAGACAATATTTTCAACACTTTAAATTGCACTACACTACATAATCCCCTAGGCTGATAGCCTGTGGCCCGGGGTCCCCTGGAGAGGGGGACCCCTTTATCAGCATTGTTATCATGCCCACACATGGCAATTTTTACACGATTGGTCGTTCCAATTGATCGAAAATGGCCAAATCATGTAAAAAAGTGCAGACTGTATGGGCACCTTAGAAGTGATGTCACAAAGCAGTCTACTGCACATCTTTGAATCGTTGTTGAAACGCTGAAAAAAACATGTATTGTATGTGAAAGACGCTACTTTGAGAAAGTAAAATGTTCAGATCCTGTGGTGTCATCCGATTCAGAATTAAAAAATCAGTCTCATTACTTTTCAATCAGCCCTCGTACATAATAATGGTATTTATACATACCATATAGGCAATACAAAAGCTGGAATATAGTTACCATTATGTAAATTCTTTTCCCTTATTCATGTCTTATTGACTTCAAATGAAGTACTGTAGATGCCACTGACACAAACACCCATTAGACGGCTTTGTCCTGGGCAAGGGCTTCTTCACAATAGATATTAAAGCTTTCTTTCTGCTTTGTCCTCATGGGTTATATATGCTTATACTAGTCAGACACCCGTTTCACTCTTAGGGTCCCATTTAACAACAAACCTAAATACCAGCAGCATAGTTACTTTAGTATCCTAGTGATACAAACGAATATACCACTAATATTCACCAAAACTTAGCTTGCCGGCGAGGTCCAGCGACGTCCCCCACTTTAGCGGAGTCCTCCACTCAGCTGCTGGTAGCCTAACACTACGTCATGCGCAATGGTCAGTTTGCGCATGCGCCTGACTGTTTCACCGGGCAGTGCCTGGAAGGCTTTGCTGAAACCAGAAAGGATGTTGCCGGGTCCCCATTGCCGGCAATGGGGACTGTATTGCTCTCGCCAGCCATACAGTGACATACTGCGGTAATCTTAGATTACTGCTGTTTGTTAAATATTGAGAGGATGACATAACCCCTTAGCGAGTGCTTAAGGGGTCATGTATCATTGATAAATGGGGCCCATAGTACCGAGGTATACCATACATATGGGTTAAATTTTTTTGCTGTTATGTACTTAACATGTGAAAACCACATCTCAGTGAAGGTAGAATTTAATGATTGTTCCAGGTGGCATTAAATTAAACCTTTTTTGATGGTGTAAAAGCTTTGTGAATGTGATGCCATTAGGTTTGCTATACTTTTACCCCTCATTGCTCATTCACATAACATATACGCATTACTAAATTTCAATTTCTTATTTTTCCCACTTAGCCTAGAACAAAAAAAGCTATTAGATTGTTTTGCATATGGAAGCCCCAAATTCACCCTGGCCATCTAATTCTCCAGAGCAAACAGTTGCCTCTTTCAAAATGATGCCATCTTCTTCTGCAGAGCCTATTAAATCCCATAAAACCTAACACAAATGGGGCTTATGGTCACCACATAGGGATCAGGGGGGGCACCTGGGTTCACTACTCTCTAGTTCCGCCACTGCTCTGGGGAAATGGCTCTTGGCTGTATCTGCAAATACATTTCTCTTACTGGCCTCTCCTGCTCTAAGATATAGAAAGAGCAGCAATATACACCAATTGGCCATCACAATGATATAGTTTTGTTCTCACAACTTAGCTTCCTTTAGTTAATCATATCAAAAATACATTGCACTGATCTCAATTATACTTGTGTAACTTGAAATTCAGCTGCACTTATATACTTGTTGGAAGTAGATAGAGCTATTACTAAAACATGATGCAATGTGTACAGATGTCATGTAACTCATAGCTACAAAGTAGTACGCTTTAGAAAATTAAAGTTAACCTCCAGTTGGTTGCTATGGGTTACAGCAAACATATGAAAATTGTTCTCCAAAATGTAGCATTTATACAAAAGCAGATTATTCCAAAAGACTTTACATAGGCAGCATGTAAGGGCTTTTATCTATCAAATAGGCACCTGGTAGTGTACTTTGGATATGAATTTGTCTGAATTGCTTATATCTGCATATATTATATTTATATAGTACATCATTGTAAAATAATGTAATAAGTACAAATTAAACATTGCAGCCTTTGAAATGTCAAAAGTGCAGGTAAAGTCTATTTAACATAATACCTCTTTTCCAGGAAGCAATCTTTATTAGCTGTGGAAAGAATATTTCACCCTATTCATGAATTTAATTTCATGGTTCATGCACATCGCCAAATATTTTCCAACAAATACATCCACTACATTACATATTTCATAAAGACTACAAATTACTTCTGCTTGCAAACATAAATCCTCTGCCTTCTGTCCTATAAATAATCAAAGGCAAGACAAAAGGGACGAGGTAGTTACAATCAGCAAAGATTCCTGATTACAGAAAACTATACAGTGAAATTGTGCTGCCTTGTGCTGTTCCAGACATCAAATGCAGCCCTATCATTACAGACAATTAGATAGAATGCTTTTAAAGTGGCCTTTGATGTGAGATGTGTTATTTTCATATACAATAAAAGAAAAAAGGTAAATACATCAGGGAGATTACATTTTCATTCGGATGAAAACAAATAAAGCATGGACGGGTTATGAAGAATATAATTTTACACACCCATGTGTTTCACACACATTAAAATGTCAATTAAAAGGATAAATGAAAGACGCCAGAAACATTAATAAACAAAACTTGTTTGTGCAGTTTCACTTTGAATTGTTTTTATGTTTTTAGATGTTAAAGTGTATCCAAAGCATCAGAGATTGTCCTATCAATCCACTAGGAACTAACGGCATTACTGAGGATTGAGGAAGAAGTTTAGCAAATAATTACACTTCAGGACATGACAAGTTTCCCAAATTTCAGCCTGTACCCAACAATGCATACATTTTCAAAACTAAATTTTTCACAGAAAGGTGACATCCATTTTTGGGAACAGAACCCTATTCAACCCATGCAATTATATGCCCCAATATACTAACGCTTGCTGTGTTATCAAGAATTCTTCCATGACCTCTATTTTAATATAGCTGACACTTCATTCACTTGTACTTCCTCCAGAGAACTCCACCACCCAATCAGAGTTCAATGAATTCTGACTTGCTGCTGGCATTCACTAAATACAACAGGAGAACATGCGATGAAAGTACTCCAGTTGCATGCTCCATAGAGGAGGAAAGCTGAAAAACAATGAGGCTCACTGTAATTACTGTGTTCTAAAACAAACCCTGTCATTGCTGTCTATACTGTACAGGTGTCCACTTATTCCACCTCAGCAGCTCCTAGCAACCAGTACTATGTAGATGGTGTCAGCATCCCACTTAGTTACTGCATTATTAGCTGTATAGCCATCGCCAATATCCTGCAAGTTGGAAGACTAGAGAAATCTGTAGCAGATACAAAGTAGCGACAATGAAGGAACTCTAAAAAGCAAGTTGTATTTGATAGTAACAAAATGAGTGCCAAAGGGTACTGGTTTATCATTCCTGTTTTACTGGCTACCTACAATAAGTACATACAGGGCCAAATGTAATAGGATGAGAGTTTAGAAAATGTGAGAGTATAGCAGTAAAATCTCAAATTGGCCGAGTTTTATCTTCAAAATGGGAAAACATCTGGATGAGATTTTAAATCGTGAGAGCTTTCTGAGTCGGAAAAACAGACAAGTTTGCTGTGTTGCTTTGTTCTCGGACTCTAATACATTGGCTGAGTTTAAAAAGTGTGAGAAAACTCTTCCATTTTCTAAACTCTCACACTATTTCATTTGGCCCATCCTCTCTATTTAAGAATATAGACAAATGATGAGCACTGATAATCCAGCTCATTATTTCAGGACCTGTTTATGTAGTTTTGAGGTCCCACTAAGCTAATATGTTGCTTGAACCAGTTTAGATGTCCATGGCAATTTTATTTACATGCAGTTTGCAGTCTATGCAAAATAAAAGCTTTCATGTAATTTCACAATTTTCCAGATGTGTGGAATAAAAAAATTATTCCATGTTACGTGCTCAAAACAGTACTCCTTGCGTTTCCATCAGGGTGTCAAACTAAAACCTATTTTTCAATTTGAACTAATTTGGATACCAGGCACAACAAAATCATCCCATTAACACACAAAGGTAAGCTTTTCCTATACAATCGTAAATGGCTGAGGTTCCTCTAAGATTGTCAGCAAGATCCATGTACTAAAAGATAGGGAATGTACCATAAATAAGCTAATACAGTATTCTCTTGTAATGCGGGTTCTGGTGAATGGGTCATATTTATATTATATTAAAAACTTGGTGGTATGGCGTCATCTAGTTTCAGGAGTTTAGCAGGATTACAGAGTGCTACTTTATTTGAGGGATTAAACAGATGGGGATGAAACCAATGTAAGGTGGTTCAGTTGGATCCTGACCAGGTTTTACATGTATCAGGGTCCCAGTCAGACCTCCCGTTGATGTACGCTGGGCAGAACTCTGACCAAGGGAGCCTATTCTGAGCCTTCCACTGGATGGATTTGGACAAAAACTTCAGAGTGGTAACAATTCATCCCAGAAGACATACTAGGGGGTTGAGGTCCGGGTCAGACCTCCCGTTGGTGTACACTAGGCAGAACTTTGACCTAGGGAGTCTGTTTTGGGCCTTCCACTGGATGGCTTTGGATAAAAACTTCACAGAGGGTGGCAGTGTCTAAATTAATAACATGAACATTTAAACCAGGGCAACACCAGGTCCTTCAGCTAGTTCTTAATAAAAAATAGAATACAGTGTTCTCCCCACGTTTTATTTGTCGAGCAGTCCATCCGGTAACAATCCCCACCGCCCGGAACTGTAACGTGACAAAAGTCATGCTGCAGTGAGCCTTGCCATCCGTCACTGTGATGCGACTAACGTAGAAATCACAGCGCGATTTTCGTCTGCATCACAGTGGCAGGCGGCTTCAGAAGGGAGGGAAGAGAAGATCCCTCCCCTGTATAAGAGAAAGGGTGCTGCGGTTGCCAGCAGTGGACGTAGCTCGTGCTCCAGGAGTGGAGGGCCCCATCTGGAGTGTGTGTGTCACTCAAATGTCACACAACTTGTGCCGCAGTGATTTTGGCAGGCGGTCTCAGACTCTACACCGAATACTCATTCCGCCTGCAGAAATACTCCAAGAGCCTGCACACCAAAGGTAGCCTAGTGACATACGGCACATGTGTCCCTGGCTACATCACCATCTTAACCAGGCAACCTCAGAGTGCATCCCCATAATAGCACACACAGCAAAGACAGCCATGGAAGACACGCTGCATGTGTCCCCAGCTACCACAACATCAAGACAGGCAGATCCAGTGTGTAACACTGCTAAATATTTACTGGAAAGTGGACTAAGTTTTAGGTGCAATGCCGTCAGAACTACAGTATGTCATTTACCATTGACATTCGCACACACACGCCCTGATTAAGAGCCGCTCGCTGCTGGCGGGTGCTCGCTCTGAAACTGGGAGTTGTTTGTTTTTTTTTCTTTACTCCGGCCGCTCGCGCACGCCAGACGCGGTGCGTGCGCAGTTGGGAACCATTGAGCCGCTTGCGAGCGCACAGCACTTGCAACAGGCTCTGAATCGGGCCCACAGTCCCACAAAGGCACTGCATACCCATTCCTGGACTTTACAGCCCCCAGAGGACAACTTACAACATAAAGAGGAGTATAGTAGCACTGTCTATATTAAGGGTGCTTCTAAAGAATAACCCTACAACCTGCACACTATAGGGGTCCCCCAGGTGGGAATATTCCAGTCTCCCATTTTATAAAGCAAAGGATAGTCCCTAAAGGACACAACTGATTGAGTATTGTGACTCAAGCTGTAATTAATTGTATAAGACAGAGGTTCCCAAACACGGTCCTCAAGGCTCCCCAACAGTTCCGTTTTTAGAGATATCCATGGATGAGCACAGGTGGTTAAATCAAATTAATTGAGATACTAATTCAGGCATCTGTGGTCAAGTATGGATATCCTTAAAACCTGGACAGTTAGGAAGCCTTGAGGACCCTGATTGGGAACCTCTTGTATAAAGGAAAACTTTCCCAAATCATCTGGTTTGAGTGTAATTTCTACACACACATTGTATTCCCATTAATTATCCAGCAAAAGAGGGTCTGATTTTTTTTTTCATATTAGCCTTACAGGCTGGCCATGCCCACTTCAGCAAAATTCATAATGGGGTGGGGAGGGGGAACCATAGCGTAGGCATGTTCCAGGTGCAATAGTTCCATGCTAAAATTCTGGGAAAAGTAACTGACCGTCATCGGCGAACAGTGAAGTGAGTGGTCCTCCTGCGTCCAATGCGCAATTGTGGCCACCTGTAACTGGGCACCCTCCTGTGTAGCCAGAAACTGGGTGCTTTTCAAAAAAAAGTTGCTCAAAAATTGGGCAATATCTGGACACTGTTTAAAAAATTATCTGTGTCCAAAAAGCAATTATTGGGCAGTATCTGGGTGCTGTTTATTGTGAAGGCTCCAACCCGGCTACTTTTTTATGCTATCCGGCACATTTTATGGGGAGAACACGGAGGATAAAAAAATAAGAAAAGCTGTACACACTACTTGTGACAGTGTAATTCATGATTCTTGTGAAATCAACATTGGTCAGGCAAATTTGCACAACATAACGGATTGCTGGATCCAGCTGGCACTGCCCTTATCTCTTAATCTGGGTACACACTACACGGGGATGTAGTCAGGATCTCGACTATCACAATTCCGAAAGTGGCATCCCTACGGTCATAATTCTGACAGATACAGATGTGAGTATTAGGGATAGGTTTAGGTTTAGGGATTGGCCCTAGGGGGAGAGTTAGGCTTAGGCTGCGGTAGGAGGCGGTTAGGGTTAGGCTGCGGAAGGGCATAGTTAGGTTTAGGCTGCTCAAGGTGTTAGGCTTAAAATACTTACCAAAATCCATCTGGATTTTGACCGTCAGGATGCCGCTGTCTGTATTCTGACCATTTACATTGTGATCGTCGGGATCTTGTACCCAATTTATTATACGATGTATGGCATTATATATCGTTTTGAAATGGATTGGAACAATATATAGCAATATATAACACACTATACAATATATATCGCACACATTGTATAGTGTGTACGTCTGATCCGTCATTCACAGTGATTGTTCATCACATTGTCCCATCTGCTGTTCTTCACAGCAGGTAGGACGACGCAATGAACGACGCTGTGCATTGTACACTAGATATTGCAGTGTGCACAGCCCGTATGATGTATCGTTACATCACATGGTCGCTGGGTCACACCAGCGTATGGTCTGTACACAGCTGTAGATATCATCATCTCCACAAAAAAAGCTGTTTTCCTGCATGGCCATCGTCAGAGCGGTGAAGCACTGATTACTGCTGTCTTTTAGGGACTTTGTTGCTTGGAATAGTCCACAACTGTATTATACCTCCACATAAACCTATGGGACATTACCAGTGTTCCTAATCAGCCCCTATTTAGGACTTAATAATATATACAAATAGATATATATGATTGTTTTAAAGAGATCACATCTGGGATAAGACACACCTAATAATAAGAATATAAATTTTGTGCATCAGACATTGGCCGCTGCCCTACAGGTGAAGAAGTTGGAAGTCCTGGGGTGGCGGCGGCCACACCAAAACAGCCATTAGGCCACCACCCCCCAGATGAAGGTCCTGAAAAATAACATATTAAAACATTAGGTGTTGTGTTTTTTTTTTATATATTAATTTTACAGGAGGATTAGTGGAAGCAGCTGGCCCTTTACCGCATGCTGGTACTTGTAGTTCCACAAGTACCAGCATAAGCTGGGACCACTACCTCCCCCTGTAAGAGACAATATTATTTTTTAAAACATTATTTACCCCATGAACTCCGCACCCAGCAGCCAGGGGTACTCTGGAGAGGGGGGATCCCTTTATTGGGGGGTTCCCACCTCCACAGAGATCCCCTGCTTGGGCTGACTAGTTTGGGGTGAGAATGCTTTGGCCAGGGGACCCAGTGAAGCGAGTCCCCTGGCTGTGTCATTACACCCCAGCTAGTGGAGCCCGGTGCTGGTAGTAAAAAACGGGGAACCTTACACCAATTTTTTCCCCATATTTTTACTACCAGCATTGGGGCCAAGAGCCTGGTGCTGGTTCATTAAATACAGGGGACCCCTATGTTTTTTTGAAATTCCATTGCTTTTTGGAGCTTGAGTGGAAGAGTTAAAACAGGTTTCTGAAACTTCCTATCATGTGTAAGAAGCCTTGATGGGACATTTTAAACTGTAAGGTTTTCTTTTGTCTTTGGAATATATATAGTGTTCATTCTAGCACCCTGTACTTGTCACACTTCCTCTTTCCTGCCTGGGGTGTCGCTCTTTGCTCTGGTGCTTCTAGCACACTCTGGACTGCATCTCAGCAGTTTGTTGCATCAGCTGAGAGTAGAGAGCGACACCCCAGCAGGAAAGAGGAATTGCACAGGTTGTGAATGGTGCAGGATGCTAGAATGAAAAAAATATATATATTTAGCTGCTCATCCATCTAATCTTTATAGAAAGCACTAGGAGTAATACGGACTGCGCATGTAACCCCTGTAAATCTTCAACACTTACAGGCGGTCCTTCATTACATGAAACATACCTACAATATTGCACCTCTAGTCTTCACGACAATCATCTAATTACAACAAAATGCAATCAATAATTACATTCATGTAACTCTATTTCAAAACACAAGGAAAAAAAATTATGCTCAGTGTGTCTGGAAAAATTGACTTTTCAGTTACCAAGTCTTCTATTCAACAGGTGCAATAACCAGTATGTTAGTTACCTGATACAGTGGCTGATGCAGAGGACAAGAAGCAGTGTCCATGTGCACAATCCCACGATTCCCTGCTTTCTTGTTTCATGGATATAGCATAATTCAACCAAGCCTCATAGTCCTGAGTCTCCTCCTCATCCAACACCAAGGCTAAAGCGGAGTTCACACTACACAATATATATTGGCCGGGCATGCAATCCGCGATGGATCACACTGACCATTGTATATTGTAATCACCCAAATCCACTGAATTTATTGTTTGATACATTGGGTAGTCACATTTTCCCATCTGTTGTGCTGCACATTAAGATGGGACGATGCAATGTACGACACAGTGTAGTTACATTAAGCACGTAACAAAATATTGTGTTGTTTAATATACAGATGTGTCCACATACATCTTACTTCATGCGCGTTAAACAGCCCTTCTAGGCCTAGAAAGACAATAGGAAAGACTGTGGGATTCTGACATCAGGAATATAAAACCAATGCAGGTGTGTTATGATAACCCCTCTGCATGTACACATATTAGAGTAGGAGAGTGAAGGTAGTGTAATTATGTAAGAAGTGTTAACTGCAGTCAGGGGCTTTGAGGGAGATGTATTAACTGCCGAAGCGGCATCAGCGCACACGTTTTATATACACCTTATACACACAGCCTGCAGGTCATTTTATACAATATTTTCAATAATTTTGTGGCTCAAAGTTTGGGTACATACCTGAAATTTATGTTTCATATAAACCTTATACACAGAGCCTGAAGGTCATTTTATACAATATTTTTAATAGTTTTGCGCCGATGGCCATCGGTAAGTGTGACGGAAATGGCTGCTTTGAAATTTTCGATAAGTTGCATGCCTATCTATTACTTAGTACTGTATACATCTGCGGCTAAAAATGCTAATGCACTTTATTATGGACATTTAAATATATTTTCTTTGCAGCCTGTGGTGGTGTGCTGGTCTCTATCTTACAGTTCCTTGTATGATATTCATGCTTATTGACTCAATACGTGACTTCAGCACCCAATGAGAAATTTTTGAGCTTGGTTTCGGTCGTCCATCTTTAGAAAACCTAAGATCTGACAATCTGGTACATATAGAGAAGATTTCCACATTTGGATGATAGGCTTACCCAACAGATTATTGTACTGATGGTGATACCGGATATGGGCCCCTATTCACAGTGCAGCTACCTGATTACTCCCAACTATCAAGAGAAAGCAGGCAAATGGCAGGGGGCAGGGGATAGCTGCTAGAGATTTAAAGCACTTGGATCTGAAGCTGTGGTTGAAATCAAATACTTCTCCTGATTAGACAATTGCCAAGGCCATTCAACCAATATCCTCTGATCATTTCACACAGTGCTTCAGACCATGGCCCGTATTCAATATTGGAGCGACAAGTCCGTACTGGAGTTTTCGCTCCACATCGGAGCTTTTCTGGGGATAATGTATCGGGCGTGTGCCCGCTTTATCCCCGTATTCAAGTTGGAGCCGGCGAAAACAGTAGCCTGCGGAAAGGTAAGTATCGGGAAAAATAGGGGAATTTTCGGGAATTCATCCTGGGACACCGCTAATAATGTCCAGACATGGGGGATCACTGTGGGTACCCCCGTTTAGCCCTGCAGAATGTGTTCTGCATTTTTAAATAGCCGCGGCAGGTGTTTTTTTCTCGCCTTTGAAGAAGTGATGCAGAAGAGCACTTCGTTTTTTTTTTTTCATTTTTAAAAGTGTTCCCATCAAATTTGGGGTACATGAAATGGGTACTAGCATATTTTTAAGTCCCTAACCTAATTTTTAAAAAATAGCCTATTCTAGAAAACACCTGCCTCATACTTACAGAATACCCCTGAACCTATTTTGCTATTTTCACTGTTCCGTTTTGTTTTTTAACCCCAAAATTGAAATAATTTTTTTGGGGTGTCTCTATTTTTTCAAAACTTGTTTTTGACACAGTTCACTTTTTGGGGCTATACCCAGGGGTGCAGGCTATTTTTTTTTAAGCCTGCACCCCTAAACCCAATTCTGCACTTTTTTTCGCCATGTAAAACATTGTGAACACTTATCCCTGTTTTTTTACAAAGATTTTTAGAACCGGCGAAAACTCTTTGTAATTGAATACGGGGATAATTGAAACATGCGAAAATGACGTCATCTGCGATCATTTATTGCCGATTCCGACTTTTCGCAGCCTAATTGAATACGGATCCATGTGTCTGAGCCATTGTGTGAGAGCAATCTGTCCCGGGTCTGACCCATACTGGGGTCAGACCCAGGATATTGGTGTGAAAGTGGTATAATTAATTAAGCTAAAAGCTACACATCAAAAAAATAACACAGTTTCACTTAATTAGATCAGAAGCATATAACATCATTACTAGGGTATATTCACATGACTCTATAGAAAGACACTTGTGAGACAGCATATTCAGGGAAACAAATGTTCCTCATTTTAAAGCAGGCGATGTCCATTGTAACGCTGTATGTTGAATACAATATTTTTACTAAAACTATCAAGTTTAAAAAAATCTGACCAATGAGTAACACCATTATTCTCACCAGTATCTCTTATAATAGTGACATTGCTAACCCTTCAGATGCAGAGGTGAAATTTGAGGTTTCTAGTTGAACATTTGATCAGGTACAGGAAGTTTTGTATATTTAAAATCCATTTTTACTTGAAGACATCTAGGTGATTTGTTCTGTAAAATATTGGCTTTGGTAATAACAAGCCCTACAGCATTACAGTCAATAGGTTTATAAATGCAAGATATGTATTTTACACAATTTGCTGCTTGTAGTTTGGCAGATGAGCTCTGATATAAGGCCCTATCATCTGCAGGTCATGCTGGTATTTGTAAACCCCGTGTTTGAGCCCCACTTATGCTGGGCATACACAGCCAGATAAAATGTCTGTCAGACCGACAGACATTTTATCTGGCCGGCTGCCAGCCGCAGATGTCGCCGGCATACACTGTGAGAGAAATCTCACAGTGTATAGCCCGACATCCGCGCTCCGCCCCCGGGGGAGGAGACATTTCCCTGTTCCTTCTGTAGGAAGGAACACAGGAAATATCTGTCTGTCGGCCACGCTGGGCATACACTGCCCGATGCGGCCGACAGTTACCGGGTAAATATCGCATCGGACGGGCATGCTGGACAATCCTGCATGCCCGACCGAGCAATATTTAACCCTCGGTCGCCTGCACACACGCTACATTTATTGGGGCGATCTGCCGATATCAGACGGATCGCCCCGATAATTGCAGCGTGTATGGCCAGCATAACCAATAACACAACATCAAAAACTGAGGAAAAATATATGGTAATAAACAAGTTGGATGGATGAACTTTGTTTTAGAACACATTGTGCCCTCATCAGTTTGTAAGAAGCATGACATAACTTGATAGGTGACCATGCCCCTTACAATATTCCATGAAGGCCTTCAGTCCCCATGGTAAATGCAGCCCTGACCTGATTTACTAAATCATACAGTGGTCAGGTGACTGCCACACACAAGATCAGCACAATCATCCGCTGTGATACTCTGTGCTGCTGGGAACATCTGAAATATCTGATTGGCTACCGGATGCTCTATCCACGTCCACAAAACACAGATTTTCAGGAGATGAAGCTTAAATAACAATACAATGCTCTGACTCTAGTCAAATACATCCTAAAATGAAAGTGATAATCCCTGGAATGTGAGACACATTAATGTAATGTAATATAATTTAATTTTAAAAGATTTTGCAATACACTGCACAATTTTCATTGTGGCTGGAAGAGGAATTGGTGCACTGCGTCAAAGCAAACCTTTTTTCTCCTCAGTCATAGTATTTATGTACAGTATAGTTCTTTTCATATGTAACAAAAAATGATGACAAAAGCAGTTCAATATTTTGAGTAGCAGCTAAATTAGATGTAGACAATCACCTTAATGCTCACACAAAGCTTTGATTATTACAATCCATATTTTTCATCCAGTTTCAAAGGTTGCCGTGTGTAATGAAGTGTAAACCATTTTTAATAAAGCAAGAGAACAGGAGTGTTTCCACCCAGCACAAGAGTTTGTGTAAGCAGCGCTGCTAGCAGACTCTTACCAATACCAAAACATGAAAGATACCAGCATATATAGCATATTATATATATATAAAAGGATAGTTTCCATCCTAATTAAATGTAGAAATGTAATACATCACCTACATATTATTGCAAGCATCTATTCTAAGAAGTAACAATTTAGTATATTATTCTAATTATTATAAAGATAATTAGCAGATTCTGAATAAATTATAATACAGGGGCATAAAAGCAAGTAATATAATTAATACACAGAGAACAACCAGCTTTAGAGTTTAAACTAAAGGTGCCCATCCACTAACAGACATGAAAACGACTGCACGATTACGACATTGTAATCGTGCAGTCGTTTGTCAGTCTGTGATGAGCCTGCACTGAACGAGGAGTCGTTCAGTGCAGGCTCATCCATCATCTGAAATCATGCTCAACCTGACGTTATCGTAAGGTTGACCAGCATGTTTGCAGGATGATAGATGTCTAACCGACCAGCGGGCACGCGCATCGCTGGTCGATTAAGACATTTTTGCTAACGATTTATGAACGATTGTTATCGTTCAATCACTCAACTTAATCGTCTAGTGGATGGGCACCTTAACCTAAGCATTGTGAATCAATATGCCCTAAATATAACATTTGCATGTCACCTGCACATGCCTCTCTTTCCAGCCATACTATATATTTATAAGAAAGAAGGTTGAGAACACAAAGAACAAACACTGATATACTGGTGTAATTTAGCTCGGTAGAGGGTCAGTGGTGCAGTATCTAGATGCATAATAAGGGTCCACACACAGCTTTCAGGTTAGAAGAAATAAATGGTGCTTTGCTGTCAGAATGCAGGAAAAGATAATAAACGACCTAGCTCCCATTCAGGGCACTACCTCACTGCTTGGACCCACTCTGATACTGTGTTACAGACTAGCTGCCCATTATAGTCTTTATAGTCCTGTCCCTCACAGGTTGAAATGGCCTCCTGGCCTGGCTTGGCGGCAACATATTCACTCTTGTGGTCCTCCCTGTGCCGCATGCAAGTCACTGGCCTCCTTGGCCTAGCTTTCTAGCTATGACTTCACACAAATACAGTCATGCCTTTTCCAGCATGATGGAGCACCTTGCAATAAGGCAAAAGTGATAACTAAGTGTCTCAGGGAACAGAACATCGACATTTTTAGTCCATGGCCAGGAAACTAACCAGACCTTAATCCCATTGAGAACTTGTGGTCAAATCCTCAATAGGCGGTCGGACAAACAAAAACCCACAAATTCTGACAAACTCCAAGCATTGATTAGGCAAGAATGGGCGGCCATCGGTCAGCATGTGGCCCAGAAGTTGATTGACAGGTCAACACTGCAAATATTGACTTTTTGCATAAACTTAATGTAATTGTCAATAAAAGCCTTTGACACTTATGAAATGCTTGTAATTTTACTTCAGTATACCATAGTAACATCTGACAAAAAGGTCTAAAAACACTAAAGCAGCAAACTTTGTGAAAACCAATACTTGTGTCAGTCTCAAAACTTTTGGCCATGGCTGTACTCTAAAGTCAACTACCAATTTGCTCCCAAATGCAGGAAAATGGACAAAAACTGTTGTTTGAACAAATTGTTTAGATAAAACATTTAACAAACTTGTCTGAACGACCATTTTCATCTGCTTTCTGGCATTTAGGAGCAAATTGCTCACCATCATTTACTCCCATACATTACCAGATTTTCATTCCAACCAATCAACTAGTTGGCTGGTTGGACAGATAATCTTTAGATGTGTGGTCAGCTTTAGACTGAAGCTGGCCACACATCTAAAGATTATCTGTCCAACCAGCCAACTAGTTGATTGGTTGGAATGAAAATCTGGTAAGGAATGGGAGTAAATGATGCTCAGCAATTTGTTCCTAAATGCCAGAAAACAGATGAAAATGGACGTTCAGACAAGTTTTGTTAAATGTTTGATCTAAATAATTTGTTCAAACAATAGTTTTTGTCCATTTTCCAGCATTTGGGAGCAAATTGCTGATTGTCATTTGCTTTCATACCTTACCAGATTTTTATTCCAACCAATCAACAAGTTGGCTGGTTGGATGTAAGTTGGTCTAGTGTGTGGCCAGCTTGACTCTACATGCAGTCTGACTGGTCTGCCTCATTAGCATCACCTGGGCTCTGTACACAAGGCAGCCCTTAAGGCCCCCATACATCAGCAACTGATTGCAGTAATCGTGCAATTTGCAATCGATTGAAAAAGGGAAAGATTTTTATACACAACCGATTGTGGCAATTCTGCAATCGACTGAAAAAGGGAAAGATTTTTATACACAATCGATTGCAAATTGCACGATTGCTGCAATCAATTGCTGATGTATGGGGGCCTTTAGTTGCGTTCAAACCTCTTTGTTTTCCGTGGATCCCTCCAGCCCCACACAGAATCCTTGGCTCACTATCGCCACTAAGCTTGATGTTGCCACAACACACAAACATTAAAAATAATTAGGATCGAAAATGTTGTATTCATTTTCCCTTAATTAAAAATCCTTTATAATAAAAGGTACAGATGTGTTATTACACATCTTTGCTGTAGTCACGCCAAAAAGCCCATGTCTATGCGTCAGGTCCCGTGAAACTCTGCTAGCGCCGGGCTTCATTTTTGGATCTTTTTTTAAAAGAAAATGCATCTAAGTCGCACTGCAATGTGATGAGTACGCACAAACAAACAGTGCTGATGTGATATGCAACACTGGTATATTTGTTTGTGATTGAGTCTCTGAATCTGTATACGAAGTTCTACAATTTAGCAGCAGCAGCTTTTTTCAGTTCCACTGTACTTCTTATACAGACAGATATACATACAGTATATACAGTTATCACATATGAAATTAATCAACAGAGTCTGCTGGTGCGTCCTAGTCTCATCACATTGCGACTAAGATGCATTTTTGGCAAAAAAAAATGCCTGGCGCTAGCAGAGTAGCATGAAACCTGGCGTCTTATTCATGCCCGGCAAGATGCGCTGCATGGCGTATTGAGGCTAGATGTATGAGAAAACATCTGCGTATAAAGTGTCTATATTTCAGACATTGAAGTATTGTACCCATTTATTAAAGCATCTAAAGCTGGGTACACCCCATACAATGGTGAGACCCAGCAACGGTGTGATGCGATGTAACAATACATCATGCTCGCTGTACACACTGCACAATCTGGTGAATGATGGATCAGGCGTACAAACTATACGATGTGTGTGATCCACAACAGAATGATATCTCACACGATATATTGTATAGTGTGTACCCAACTAAATGATGTAGTATTGTCAATAGTTACTTTTGAAGCAAAATGTCCACTGAAATATATTAATTCTATGATCCCTTCCCCCCGTGTTGTACCAGCACCCCAACAATTATGCAAGTTGTGTGCTAAAGAGGGAGATTTGTATTAATGAATCTAGTAAGCAAGTCTAATGGTCAGGGTAGCAGTGTTTGAACAATTCTGTATACAGTGCTATATAAAAAATTAACAAATAAAACAAATACAATTCAAAGAGATAAAACACAGACCTGTCTGGAGAAAATAAGGGAACAAGTGGGTTTATAAAATGACTTGGATATGACCCACCAAGAAATGAAAGACCACTTAGATGGTGGATCTTGGTGTGGGACACCTGATCATGTGACATTACAGTGAGGTCAGTGAGCACCAGGGTTCATCTCATACTAATGTCGGGCTACAGGAGTATTTGAAAAGGTAGACACGTCTTATGTTAACCAGAGAGGAGGCATTAATATGGTCTAACTATTAGATTCTGATCTCACAAATGAAAGAGCGAAATTTAAGTGCATATCCATGGGGGTGTTCAGACTCTTGTCTCTATAAATCATTTTTCCTTATGAAATCGTATGATATTTTCATATAGAGCACTTGACAAGCCTTGTCATACCAGTTACCAGATAAAATGAAAATCTTGTCGCAGCTGTTTTACAGATGACCTTCAAAGCCGCTGGAGAGTTCTCCTTAGCAGAGAATGCATAGCTGTTAAAACTTCATTCTAATTGAGTGACGCTAATGCCGCACAAAAAATGCTTTTTGCCAGCACTGCAGATACGACCGGTCAAGATCAAGAGTAGATACAATGTTACAATCCATTCTGTAGCCATTATTTTCTCAGCAGGTCAAACTTCCCAATAACAATGCATACAATTGGATTTTGTAATCCAGGTAAACAGAAACACAATATGACGCCTGACAACCCTCAATTCAAAGCAACTAACAAATGCTCCACAAACCGGATGTATGCTAGCCCAGACTCCAGCAGTTAATTACAAACATATATATAATTTTCTTGGTGAGATTGGAAATTACAGTGAAATACTGTGCTGACAGTCCAACATTTCTATATTCAAAATACACAGCTTTCCAAATGACCTTCCTATCACACAGCTTAAGCAAACAGCAATCTCAGGCTGCTAATATGTTCATAGTTTTCTCATTTAGTGCACACTGCTAAATAATTAATTTTAATGTCCCTTCAGTAAATTAAATCAGCCTGGAATGTAAGAACTAACAAATTAACCTCAGCTGTGATTTTCTCAGAGATATCAAGCGTATTAACGTCCCCAATCTTACTCTAAAATGCAGGTACATAAATGCATGAAAAACACAAAATGGAGACAGCTGAAAACATGTTCCATAATTAGGATTTCTTGAAATTAAATGTAAACCAAGCATTAGAAATTTAAGAAGTGTCAGAGTGCCCTCCACTGTTCTGTTGTGGTATGACATCTTAGATAATCTATAAGCCCTGGAGATGTGGTTTTTTATGTAGATCACTCAGTATATAAGACAAACAGGCACTGTAAGCAAATGTATGGAAATCATCTGAAACAATCAGTGAAAGTTAGTTTTTGTTCACGTTAAGGCTGCAGGAATAATAACAACAATTCAAATTTGTTAAAAATGACTTAATGGTAACAAATAGAAGACAAAAATGCATCAATACGATAAACTGGGTAAATGAAACCAGCATAACAGTACAAAATGTATTTTACTAAAATGTCTACTACCAAGGATAACAGTTAATGGCTGCTAGCTAATATACATTTTGAGAAAGGCATAGAAAGCATAGAGAATGAGCATATTTCTAAAATACCAATGAGTTTGTTAGTGAATTCTGCAGCTTTGCAAAACTATGCTGAGACACAGGGGGAACAATTAAAAATGTGCAGACAGACAGTCTTAGGGGCATATGTACAAAAAATCGTGGAAGTGCCGCAAGTATTTCCATTGTACATCGAGGCAGGGATATAAATTTTTTACAGGTTTATCCCTACTGTATACTAAATGTAACACACAGGGCCAATGGTATAGCTAACCACTGTCCAAGCAAGTTGCACCCCCGGAGGTATGTGTGAAAGACTCCTCCTGGGAATCTAACTGTGCAGGGGGTCCGACTGTTTTTACAGAAGCAGTTCCACAGACCTGCACATTAATCTGACCATTTGCCTGGCAGACAACTGAGTGTATAGAAACAAGTAAAGCTGCTGAGCAGGTCCACAATTGTGGTGTCTCATGCAACAGCCATAAAGTATAGTCTCAGTTCTGGGATTAGGGTCAAAGGCGCTGGAGATAAGTGGAAAGTATGCCTGTAGGTGGAGCAAATCTTGTGTGTTTTCACACTGCACATGCACCAAGATGAAGTGTACCCAAGTACACTCAATGCAGAGTTACACTGCACTGCATTTCGATCACATCAACACTTATGATTGTAGAGCTATAAATGGGCTATAACGAGTCATTCTCACATAGAGAAAGTGAGGGTGTGTCAATGGAACTGTGGCCTATGCAGCGTTGGACTGAAGTGTAAATAGGCCTGTTTCCAGGAGTATCTTTTGCACATAATATGGGGTAGGTGCAAGTGCACACTGATCATGGCTGGAAACAAACCAAGTATAGAGAGCAGGGGCACCTTGACATGCATACAACTCTTCATACGTGTGACTGTACGCATTAATCCTGCGCATGCATTTAAGTAGCAACATACTGTAGGTCTGATTTCCCTTCAACTCAGGCATATAATGTATACTTTATAGCTTATACCTCTATGGAGAGCAAACAAATATGGCTGCCACAGTCTCAACTGTCACCATACCATGTGATGGCAGAGGGGGAGGAATTCACAGAGGAGAAACAAAAAGTAGCGTCTGGCTATCAAATACAGTAGGGTTGGCCAGTGGCGTAACTGTAAATTTTGTGCCCCTCCCACTGCTGGCTGTCTTCACCAATGCTAGGGTGTTCAGTGCCCCCCTGCAAACTATGAAAATGGGCCCCTCCTACAAACAACAAGAGATATGGTAAGAACTTACCTTTGTTATCTCTGTTTCTACGAAGTCCATAGGGTCCACAGGGTTGACCTTGGGGTATAGGTTGGGAACCAAATCCGGGCACCACGCAGTTAAAGCTTTTAGCTCCCAGGATGCACTGGGTCCACTCTCCCTATAACCCCACCCCCAAGCCAGAGGCACCTCAGTTTGTAAGTAGCCAAAGGCCGGAGGAGGAGAGAAAAAGAGAGAGAAAACTGGAACACTCAATAACCATACTCACAGAAATGGGAGACGGAAAACCGGTGACCAGCCACACAGCCCATATGAAGCCAGGTGCGTCAGGGTGGGCGCCCTGTGGACCCTATGGACTTCGTAGAAACAGAGATAACAAAGGTAAGTTCTTACCATATCTCTTGTTTTCTACTTCAGGGTCCATAGGGGGTCCACAGGGTTGACCTTGGGGATGTCCCAAAGCAGTTCAACCAAGGGTGGGGACGCTCCTGTGCTGAGAGGAGAATCCGTCGCCAAAAAGGAAGCATCCTGAGAGGCAAAGGAAACCAATGCCTAGAACCTTAAAAAGGTGTGGACAGAAGACCACGTGGCCACCTAGTAAGGCAAAACAGCCGAGGCGCCACAGCGAGCCGCACACGAGGGTCACATGGCCCGAGAAAAAACAAGCATCAACAACAGGAAGGCCTACCCATGGGTAGGCCCCTGAGGAAGACCTACGAGGCCCTCCAGCCAACATTTGGTTATAGGCCGGCCATCCTTTCCTGTGAAAACCAGAAATCTCAGACCACCAATAAGGAGTCCGATTTCCGTAAGGAACCTGAACGGATCACATAAATCCAAAGAGGCCAGACCACAGTCAATGAGGCCACACCAGCCGAGAGGACTGGGGACAGAATGGCCGTACCATAAGTTCCAGAATAATATGGAACCTGAAAACCACTAAGAAGAAACACAGGGCGAGAGCAACTCCCACCCTGACATGATGCCCTCCAGAAGAGAGAGCCACATGAGAACGCTCCCAATTCAGACACTCTCCTGGTTGATATAAACACCCTGAGAGAAAGAGAGAGCCGAAGCAATAGACCATGTAATGGCTATCACAACCAGCGGTTCCATTGACTGTCCCCGGAGGTAACGAAGAACCACTACTTACTCCCAAGGAGTCCCTAGGGAGGACAAATGGAGGCATAATCAAGAAAACACTCCAAAGGATGAACTGGATACCAGAGTGGAGCAATTCCATATCTTAACCATACTGACAGTGTAGAGATCCGCACTGTCAGGAAGACCAGGCCAAGTGTGAAACCCAAGCCAGCCGGAAGGAATGCCAGAATATCTGGAAATCCTGGACACCGGAGGATTGTATCGACAGGTACAATACCATAAGATTTATGGCTGCCACAGTTTGTGGTAGGTCCCAGCAAAAGCTGATCCATGTGCTCTAATCATTCCAACGATGACAAAGCGAGGGAAGCCGTAAGACCACTGTAAGGACACAGTCAAAGACAAACGACCCAGGTCCAAGGCAAAATCAAGGACCCTGAGACAACAGGTCCGGGCAGTGAAGCATCAGGGATGGAGTAGCGATGTAGAGACTCCGAAGATCCAAGTACCCCTGACATCTGGGGCAATCAGGAGCCACCAGCAGGAAAGCATCTCCGTCTCGATTGAAAACACTTCCAAAGACCTCGAGGAAGAAGGGAGACCGGAGAACACAGGTACACAAAGTGGAAGGACCACTTCACCGACAAAGAGTCGCTGAAGGTTGCTTCAGAATCCCCAGAGCTGGACTGTAACACCATAGTGTGATAAAGTCAGAAGGCCATGAGGGTCACCTCAGGGGGGCCCCCCCTGCTCACCAGGAGATGAAACCTCTCTTGGGGAAGAGACTAGTCCCCGGGATGCACGTCGTGACGGCTGAGGACTCCCGCTTCCCAATGGAGAGCTCCTGAAATGAACGCTGCCGAGATGGTCGGGAGGAGACCCTCGGACTATGTCTGAATATGTGACATACCTGTCATTGCCACCCAACGAACAGTGTTGCTAAAAAGGAAGCCACTGTCCTGACCCTGTCGGACTGAACCTTGTCTGGTTCACCGGGAAACTAGAGGTATGCCAGAGTAAGTTAATTGACAGGGTGGAATCGACAGACGTCCAACTGCACTGAAAAGGATTCAATCCAGACACTGTCCATAGCAAAGAAAACCCTGGACGAGATGGCCATAGCCACCCGGACAGGGACCGACTTGCCTCCGGAGAGAGCATCATCGTTTGAACAGTTATCCGACAGAAAAAACTCGTTCCATCTGGAGATGAGCCAATTATGGAAAGGCCTGGAATGGAACTGAGCCCATTCCACCATGCATCCCAGAGTGTAAAGACATCTGTCGACTGCGCAGACAACCATGTACTCCTAATGGAAGAGAGGAGATTCCGTCTTACGCCAGAAGAATTCTCAGATTCTGAGAATCCAGCAGGGATCCTAGATGAAGAATACCCAGAGAGGGATGCAGGGAGGACTTTTTCCCCGTTGATTAAACGTCTGCACCCTGAAGAAGCCACAGTCATCCTGACCTGGCCGTAAAGTACCCCGGTGATCCCGCTAAGAGCAGGAGGCCGTCCAGGTACAGGAGCATTGAGATATACTGAACAGAAGAACTGTCAGAAAATCCAAAACGCTGGTAAACCCCTGTGGGGCTGAGGACAGTCCCAACAGGCAGAGCCCGAAAAATTGTAAGTGTTGCTGTGATACAGCAAACCTCAGCCCATGCTGAGGAAAGGTCTCTGTAAGTACCCGTAGGCACGCGTCCTGTATATCCAGTGATACCATAAAGTCCCCAGGTTCCAAACATCGTATGATGGAGCATAGGGATTTCCTCCTGAGCCCAGGTAGCTTTAGGAACTGGTTCAGGGAATAGGCCAAAGAGGACCATTCAGCCACCGCACCAGAAAGAAAGCAGAACAACCAGTCCCTCACTGAGATAGTGGGGATGGCCTAATTAGCTCCGCTTACCGCAACAACTGCATAGCTTTCTGGATCTGTAAGGCCCTTGTAAAGAGGGCGTACCCTCCTACCCACGTAGCCGCGGCAACTTGACACTAATACCGGGCGAACTGAGAAAATCGGTATCTCCCAGTTGTAGGCCTGTCCCGTCAGGCTGAAGAGATATCCGTAGGTTCAGAAGCAGGATCGGCTGGCAGTCCAGGCCTGCTCGGTACTGGATATGTCGGCCCTTGTAGATGCCGACAGTCTACGAAGAAACAGACCTTTAGGCTGACCCAGAGGACAAAAAAGACTTAACAGACTTAGTCTGAGGCCTTGTAGTGGGCATAGCTGAAAGCGGTAAACTTGTCGTTAGTAATACTGCCAATGTTACTACAATCTTGTCAAGGTCAGGACCAAACAATATCAACCCTAAAGATGGTATCTGCACCTCTGCATTCCCAGAGCGCAGCCATAGGGTATTACGGAGGATACAGTCGCAGCCGGAACTCTGAAAGTTAGGAGACTGGTATCCAATATAGGCATTTCCACCTATGACAACAGCATATATTACGTGAGCGACCAAATACATTTGAACCCCCGACGTGTTGGAGGGGAAAAAACGTTACAAATGCATCAACCCAATATGCAATAGTATTAACCAACCATGCTATAGCCATGGTAGGATGGGTAACAACTCCTGAAAGCAAGTATACTGATTTCAGGCAGAGTTACCACCTACGGATCCGAAGAATCCGACCACGCAGGAATGGGAGGCGTAGTAACGTCTGTAATCAGACGAGTAACACGCCCATCCACCCCAGGAGGGGCTCGTGATGACCCTCAGGGAATTTGGGACAGGAGGCCAAACACTGTTGTAACACCTCCTATCTGGCAACAGCCAGAGTCCCGCTATGCGATCCACCCATTAGTCAGCAACAGGGAACCCGAAGGCACGCAATACTGAGGGTGTATGATACAGGTGCAGGTCAACATTCACTCTAACCAGAATGGACCTGCTACCAGCCCTAAAGCAGGGATAATAATACCTGAAATAGGCTTCCCCCCGTGTAAGAGGGAAAGAGCCCCAAACAGTACCCAGTTCACGGCAGAGCCAACTGGGAAGTAACCACAGGGCGTCAACCACGCCAATTAGCGTTTCGTAGAAAACGACATCCACCCAGGGTGGCTGTTGTGGTAATCCCTGCAAGGGTAATGACAGACTATTGTGGCACCAGGGGGAATTCATATACTGCGAAAAACCCCTGCAGGGAGCGGTAGTCTGTGTCACAGGGGAAGAGTGCAAGAAGCTGCGAGATACCCTGAGATGAAAAGGGCAGTATGGTGAAGTAACCCCAAGTGAGGTACAACAATGGGGCCCGCCCGGCGATCCGCAATTGAGAGGATCCCGAGAAAACAAACCGCCCAAGGGGGTCGTGAAAGAGGCCAGCACCAGATGACGCCACATACAGAACCCTTTATGAGTCAAATCCTCCGCACTAACACCTGCAGCACATGACTTGCAGGATAGTAAAAATGGGTGCAGTATAACGCTCTATCTCCTGGTCAGACATATCTGACCAATCTTGGCGGAAATATTAAGCAGCACTATACTGGTCCTGACTGATGCCAAAAATTAGCTGCAGGGACCCATTTTCAGCGTATGCAACACACAGTTCCATCTAAAATATGGCAACGTGCAGCACGCAACAGTATGTGACAAACCACACAAATATTAACAAGTATATAAATGTGAGGTCTCAGAACCACCCTAAGTACAGCTGTATTAGGGCAGATAAAGAAAAGGGATAGATATACACTGACAGGTGAGAGAATAAAGTACAGTCAGCACTAGCATAAGTCACATACAATGCAGATATATACATATATACATAAACATGTCATATAATATACTGCACTATTACACTGCATTCAACTTACCCAGATTCAGTGTCTGGGAAGGCTACAGCGCTGTGTACACTGACCTGATGGTGAGGTACGCAGGGGGACTGGACCAACTGCCATCCTGAGAGATTTCTGCTGCACCAGAGAGATAAAATGGCCGCTGGAGACCTCAGAGGAAGCGTGGCCCGCGGAGGAAGCAGCTCAGCGACGCCAGACTATGGATACTGAAAGGCGCGCTGAGCTGAGGGGAGGAGCCGCTGTAACAGGGAAGGCTGCCTCCCCTGGCCGGCTATTAACCCCCGGGACGCCGGCTCCCTGCACCGATCGTTAAGTCCCTGGTGGTCTAGTGGACACACGGGGTATGGGGGGCCCGCCGCCACTGCCGGCGCCTCCGGTCTGTCCCCTGAGACCGGAGGCACAAGACTGCATTTGAAATGCGCGGATCACCGCAAGCGGTGATCCGCGACCTTACCTGCTCCCCGTGGATCCGGCAGCAGTCCTGGGCGCCCACAGAGTCCGGCTAGTACAGACTCTGGGGTCCCGCTGAGATACCCAGATCTGTACTGGCGTCTCAGCGCCAGCGGGGTGACGGAGCGGCAGCTTAGACGTCCTATGGACAGTCCGACGCTGCCGCTCTGAAGAGTCCAAAGTCCATGGAAAAAACTTTGTCCCTAAAAAAATAAAATAAGCTTAGGGGCTGCTAATCAGCTCCCCCTGTGCTAACGGTGACCCGACTCCGGCCGGGCACCAACTTAAACTGAGGTGCCTCTGGCTTGGGGGTGGGGTTATAGGGAGAGTGGACCCAGTGCATCCTGGGAGCTAAAAGCTTTAACTGCGTGGTGCCCGGATTTGGTTCCCAACCTATACCCCAAGGTCAACCCTGTGGACCCCCTATGGACCCTGAAGTAGAAAAAACTTTTTTCCAATGTGGCAAATTTAAAATAGCCCAATTACACTGAGGGTAGTTTAAATCACACACCTGTAATAAGGGAGGCTAATATTTTGTTTTTCTTTAAATATTTTTCCTTTAAATTACTTTCAATATACAAATAATTTTTTATAGATTTCTATAGGTCAACTACATAGGACAAGAGTGCAAACACTGCATTAAATACAAACAAGTAGTAATGTGGGTGTAATCATTTATATATAAGCAAATAATGTTACCTATAATGCATTGTGACTGATGCCATTTTCACACTCCACCACATGATTCAGTGTCACCACCCTTTCACCCAAAAATTGGTAAAGGCTTACCCCTGGGGAATAGATTTAGGGATGTACATCGGAAACCGATGGTTAGCAACCATCAATGTTTCTGATTCCATGGAAGTACTTTTTCCATCGAATACCAGGAATTCGATGGTTGCCAGCTATCTAATAGCTGGCTGCGGGGGTAAAGCACACACAGCTGCTCTGCATAGCAAAGCAGTGGGAGAATAGATGCCGTACACATACGCACGCCATCTATTCTCTGTGTAGGGGGAGTCTGGGGGCAGTCCAGCATTTCGGAGAGTGCTGGGCACGCCCCCACAGTGACGTGAACAGGGGTCCCGTGAGGCTCCACCCTCGTTCACAGAGGCTTCGCCACTAGTCATATAAATCATTTTTAACATCAAATTATTTTGATGTGATGGTAGATCCATGATGTCTGCATGACAGGAGTGACAGTGCAGGTAACAGTGGATAGCTGCCAGAGCGTGGAAGGCGCCTCTCCAGCCTGACACACTGCATACCTTCTTACCGCATTGCAAGCCATCGAATAGGTCACCATAGTCACTGGGGATGGCCATCAAATAGGTCACCATTGATGGTGCCATCTGCAGCAATGGCATGAAACCATCAGCAGCACGGCAGTAAGTTGAAGTGTGTGACATGTGCCGTCACTGCGGCACAGTCCTTGGTACTGTAAGTCAATATCGCTGATACTGGGTCTGAAGGGTGCAGGACTGCCAGGGAGCTCCCGGGGAGAGTTCATTGGGAAATCGTACACATCGTGTGATTGAGATTACATCGCTATGTGTGTGGGCACCTTAAGACACAGTCAGAATGGCAGATTGCCATACTCTCTCAGGTAGAGGTTGGGAAAGGAATGATGCGATGCAACAGTGCTGAGAGGAGTATTAATAACTATTAGTAACTGCAGTCTGAAGAAACAAACCAAGTAGAAAATGTTTATATGTAGATATTTTAAACTTGATACAGACCATACCATATGGATATGTGTACCCAGCATTGGCACAATGCGATGGAGCAATATATCGCGCTGGCTGTAAACACTACACGATCCTGTGAACGGTCGTGCAATATATCAATCCGTGCTGCCTTTAGTGGCATGGGGTCGATCATTAAATTGTTCTATCTGCTGTGTATCACATCAAATGGGACGATGCGATGACCGGCTGGTGTGCAAGTGCAATAGAGTGTACACACTATACGATGGCATAGTATATCATTAAGATCCCGGAAGGAACAATATACTGTTTGATATATATCTTAGTGTGTGTCCGGCTTTAGAAAGGTGAAAAATATGATTATTCCACTAAAACCTGTCAGTAGAAAAGATAACAAATTACAAACCATAACATTATCAAATGGAGATATTAATACACATCCCTTCTAACCTTTTCAAGTGACACAGGGTCCTATCTATCAAGCTGAATTTTACATAAATTATGCAGAAACTGCAGTTTATAACTTCTCCAAATAGTTTTTGTTATATTTGTGAATAATTTATAGTGAAGACACAATGTCGATCAATCACGCAGGAGCTAATGTAAGCTTATTTTGTTTTTATCGACTGCCTCGTGGGTGATCAAGATAACAAGGACACCCACATTACTCAGCACACATACTGGTTAGCAAGACTGCAAAACCATCGGTACAATAGAGTACCATCACAGCCTCACGCACACTTGTACAAGCCCTGACCTGAAATTGCTAACTTCCACGCACGCTATGAGACCTCACAATGCGTAGGCCATCGTAGTGGATAATTTATGCACGCCCCTGCAACGGCGTGCGAACAAACTGTGGGTGGTAACGGGTTGGTGGTCTGCGAAATGCAGGTGTTCCAAATGGTACTTCCTGTCAATCGCTCTGCGACGAGTCTGCGTAGTCAATGTGATCGCAGTCCCGATCGTAGTGGCTGGTTCGTACATGCGCAGAGTGAAACAATCGGCAGATTGCGTGCATAATCGCATTTGCGTACGGTAGTGAATCAGGCAGACTATCTTTCCGGCATATATGTGGAGGGATAGGGATTGCAAACAATATGTACTGTTAAAATCCTTATTATGCAAAAAATATGAGATATGGTAAGAACTTACCCTTGTTATCTCTATTTCTACGAAGTCCATAGGGTTCCACAGGATACCTTGGGGGTATAGGTGTGACGTCAGTCATCGGGCACCATAGAGTTAAGCTTTCAGCCTCCCAGGATGCACTAGGGTCCCCCTCCTATACCCCGCCCCCGAGCCAAGGCACCTCAGTTAGTAACCAAGCCATAGGCCGGAGGAGGAGAAGGAAGAGAGAGAAAAAAAGATCTGGACACACACAAGAATCACATTCTCACCAGAGGGAGACGGAAAAACCGGTGACCAGAGCAAAGCCCATCTGCAGCACAGGTGCGACAGGGCGGGAGTCCTGTGGAACCCTATGGACTTCGTAGAAATAGAGATAACAAGGGTAAGTTCTTACCATATCTCATATTTTCTACTTCAGGGTCCATAGGGTATCCACAGGATACCTTGGGGATGTCCAAAGGCAGTATCCTTTAAGGGTGGGGACGCTCCTGTGCAGAAAGGAGTATCTGCCGCCCGAAGGAAGCATCCTGAGAGGCGAAGGTGTCAAACCTGTAATACCTCACGAAGGTATGGACAGAGGACCACGTAGCAGCCTTGCAGATCTGGACTGCAGAGGCACCACGTCGAGCTGCCCACGAAGGACCCACAGACCTAGTGGAATGAGCCTTCACAGAAGGAGGAACCGGCAGGCCTTCATGAAGATAAGCTTCAGAAATAGCCATACGGATGCAGGCTGCCAAAGTTTGCTTTGAAGCAGGCCAACCCTTTTTACGGAAGCCATAGAGGACAAACAAGGCGTCCGACTTCCTAAACGAAGAAGTGCGGTCAACATAAGTCCTTAAGGCCCGCACAACATCCAAAGAGGGCTCACCCACAGAAAGACCAGGTGAGTTAAAGGCCGGAACAACGATTTCCTCGTTAACATGAAACTGGGAAACAACTTTGGGAAGAAACTCGGGCCGAGTGCGGAGCACTGCCCTGTTCCCATGAAAAACCAAGATAGGGGGTCTACAAGAAAGAGCCCCTAAATCAGAAACACTTTTGGCCGAAGCAATAGCCAGAAGGAAAACAGTCTTAGCTGTTAGCCATTTAAGATCCACTGAGCCCAGTGGTTCAAACGGCGGTCCCTGGAGAGCCCTCAGGACCACAGCCAAATCCCAAGGCGCCACAGGTGGAACAAAGGGCGGCTGAATGCGGAGAACACCTAGCATAAAGGTGCGCACATCCGGGATTGTAGCAATCCTACGGTGAAACCAGACAGACAGGGCCGAAACCTGTACCTTCAAAGAAGCAAGGCGAAGCCCATGATCTAGTCCCGCTTGTAGGAAGGCGAGTATCCGAGACAGACAAAATTCCCGCGGTGCATAACCTCTCGGTCGACACCACTGGAAGAACGTATGCCACACGCGATGGTATATCCTCGCGGAAGACGGCTTCCGAGCTCGTAACATGGTACGCACCACAGAGCTGGAAAACCCCCTGGACCTCAGCATGGCTGTCTCAACAGCCACGCCGTCAAAGACAGCCGAGTCAGGTCCGGGTGAAGACAGGGACCCTGTGACAGAAGGTCCGGTCGTAGCGGCAACCGCAGAGGACTGTCCATGGACAGACCTTGAAGGTCTGAGAACCAGTGCCGTCTGGGCCACGCGAGAGCTATCACCCGGAGCGTCCCTCCTTCCTGTTTGAATTTCCGGATTACCCGTGGAAGAAGGGAAATCGGAGGAAACAGGTATGCGAACCGGATTGTCCACTGGACGGACAGAGCATCCACCAGAGACGCCCCTTCGTCTCTTGTGCGAGACCCGTACACCGGCAACTTGTTGTTGTGCCGGGACGCCATGAGGTCGATCTCTGGAAGACCCCATCTGTCCACCAGCAGTTGAAATAACGTCCGGGTGCAGGGACCAGTCCCCCGGATGAACGTCCTGGCGACTTAGAAAGTCCGCCTCCCAATTAAGCAATCCCGGAATGAAGACCGCTGATATGGCCGGAAGACTGCGCTCCGCCCATACCAGGATCCGAGAGACCTCCACGAGAGCCGCCCGACTTCGGGTTCCTCCTTGCCTGTTTATGTAGGCCACGGTGGTAGCGTTGTCCGACTGGACCTGTACCGGACGACCCTGGAGAACCCGATGTGCCTGCTGGAGAGCATTGAAGACCGCACGGAGTTCCAAGATATTGATTGGAAGCTCCGCTTCTGTCGGCGTCCACCTGCCCTGGAACAAGTGTGGACCCGAAACTGCTCCCCAGCCCTGAAGACTGGCGTCCGTTGTCAACAGGACCCAATTTGGAACCCAGAACGGACGTCCCTTGCTGAGATGGGTCGTCTGTAACCACCAGGCAAGGGACAGGCGAACCTCCGGGGCGAGCACAATCGTCTGGGACTTCAGAGACTGAGGCAGCCCGTTCCACTTGGACAGGATCAGGTGCTGCAGAGGTCTGGAGTGAAACTGGGCATATTCCACCATGTCGAACATCGACACCATGGAGCCCAGTAACCTCATCGCCGAGTGTAGAGACACCCGGCGGCTGTGCAGACAACTGCGCACCCTCGACTGTAAAGCAGAGATCTTTTCCCCCATCACGAAGATCCTTTGCTGTTCCGAGTCCAATAAGGCTCCGAGGTGCAGAATCCGCCGAGACGGGATTAGAGTGGTCTTCTGCCAGTTGATTAGCCAGCCGTGCCGTTGCAGTAGCGCAATGGTCAGGTCCAAGTGGCGTAGAAGGAGCTCTGGAGATCCCGCCACCAATAAAAGGTCGTCCAAGTACGGCAACATGCGGACTCCCTGCAGCCGCAGAGAAGCCGCCATGACCGCCATCACCTTGGTGAACACACCTGGTGCTGTCGCCAGGCCAAAAGGTAACGCCCGAAACTGGAAGTGGTCGCTGCGGATTGCAAACCTGAGGAACTGTTGATGGCGCAAAAGAATAGGGACATGCAGGTAAGCGTCCTGTATGTCCAATGACACCATGTAGTCCCCAGGTTCCAGCGCCAGAATGATGGACCGTAGGGTCTCCATCCGAAACTTCGGAACCCGCAAAGACTTGTTGAGAGCCTTGAGGTTGAGAATCGGACGATACGACCCATTGGGTTTCTGTACCAAAAAAAGATTTGGATAGAAACCCTGGCCCCTCGGGGAGAATGGAACAGGCACTATTACTCCAGCCTGGAGCATAGTGTGCAATACCTTCCGCAGCTCCGTAGCCTTGTTCCGGTCTGATGGTAGACCCGTGGTGAAAAATCGAGCCGGGGGTCTGTGCCGGAAAGAGAGGGCGTACCCGTGGGAGACCACCTCGAGAACCCAAGTGTCTGTCGTAGTGACCGACCAACACTGGGCGAACTGCAGCAGGCGGCCTCCCACTTTGGGATCCCCCAAAGGGAGGCCCGGACCGTCAGGCCGCAGACTTGTCATCTGCCTTAGGGGCCGGACGTCTGGTACTCCATGCCTGCTTCCGGGGCTTGGCCGATTTCTTAGGGCCAGCCTGTCGAGGAAAAGACTGTGGTTTGGGCCTGCCCTGGGCCCTATAAGACCGAAAGGACGATGGTCCAGAACCAGAAGGAGCAGCGGCCGACGGGAGACAAGCCGATTTGGCTGCCGCCAGCGTGGCCACAATCTTGTCCAGATCCGGACCGAAGTGAACTTCTCCAGTAAATGGCAACGCCTCCAAACCCTTTTTGGAATCTGCGTCCGCCTTCCAGGATCGCAGCCACAAGGTGCGACGAGCAGCCACCGTTGCTGAAGAAATTCTAGACACCAGAGTACTAATGTCTAAGGCCGCCTCGTTGATATAAGTGGCCGAATCACGGAGATTACCAATCAACTCCGCCTGTTCGGCCGGACAGTCGGAATCAAAAGACGCCTCTAATGAATCCGCCCAGCGCTCCATCGCTCTGGCAACCCAGCAAATGGCCATAGCCGGCCGTGCTGCCCCCCCCCCCGCAAGGGAATAAGCGGACTTCAGGCAGATCTCCACCTTGCGGTCCGTAGCATCCTTAAGGGAGGACATGGATGGCATCGGCAATGTGGCACTACAGACAAGACGGGTCACGTGAGAATCCACCTGTGGAGGGGATTACCACTTTGCAAAATAATTATCCGCGAACGGATAAGCCACTGCCAGGCGCCTCTGCGGCTGGTAGCTTTTGCCAGGCTGTTTCCACGCCTCCTCTAAATGGTCCACTAACTGACCCGAAAGAGGAAAGACTGTGGCATCGCCCTTCACATCTTTAAAAAAGGCATACTTGGATTTAGCCGCTGGGGGAACTTCGTCCTCAATCACCAAGGCTGTGCGGACTGCCCGAATAAGTCCAGGAATATATACCTTGGACTTAGCATCAGCGTCCTTAGTATGGAGAGGTTCCTGATCGTAAGGATCCAGAATCTCCCCATCATCAGACGTCCCCTCGTCATCCTCATAAGGAGCCGACAGAGACGCCACCGGCCGTTTATGTGGCCGCATCACAGACTCCCTTTGCAACACATCCGACAAGTGCTGTACAGAACTCGTCAGGGAGTTAACCCACGCCGGCTCCTGAGAAACCGGGAGCGGGGAAATAGGGAGACTGTGGGGTACCACCAATTGTCGTGGGAAACCCTGCATGGGTGATGACACCACTGACTGCTGGGACAAAACCCATCGGCGTAAACGCGGGCTGCGGAGCTAACTGGCCCACTAAGGTTGTAAGCACCTGAGCGAAACAAGCCCAGGGCGGCTCCTGTACCGGTGCTGTAACCGTAATAGGCCGCGCCATAGACAAACACTGCCGGCAGAGGCCCTACGCGCTACCCTCCCCCTCCGCTAACGGTACTTTACACGTAGTACACTGTAGGCGGAGAGGAAAATCACTTTCAGACATGATGGCACCAAGTATGTGACCCCTCTCACCAATTATATATTAAATAGGCGAGAGACCACCCTGCAGCACCGCACCGCAAGGGCTTAGCAGAAAGGACAGGGACAGTTAGAAGAAAAGCTGACAGTTAGAAGAAATGTTACAGGCAGCAGCGCTAGCACAGTCACATACAATGCAAAGAAAAATCAATTCCTGCACTAACAGCGCTGATCACTCAACTACGCAGACACAGGGTCTGGTAGGACACAGAGCAGCATACACAGACCTGACCCAAATCGGAGGAGAGGTATGCGGGGGGACCCAAACCACGATGCTTCTGTCCAGCGCTTCCAGCAGCGTTCACCATGCGTTGGAAAGATGGCCGCCGAGGAGCAGAGAGGAGGCTGGCCTGGGGGAGAAGCGCTGCTACAGGACCAGTCGGCAGTGTGCAGAGAGGACTGTGTGCAGCGGGGGAGGCGCCGGCTGTGAGACAGGGAAGGCGCGCTCCCCTGGCATGCATTTAACCCCCAGGACGCCGCAGCGCTACCGCTCTGCTGCGGTCCCTGTCCCAGGGGGTAGTGGAAGCGCAGGTTCAATACCTGGCTCCACGCTGCAGCCAGTCCCCAGGGAGCCCCCTGCCTGGGGACTCTGGACCATGTAACAGCGGGGACCCACCGCGGGACCCCGCTGCTTACCTGCTGTCCCCCTTGAATCCGGCCATGGTCCGGAACATCTGGGGTCACCGCTAGCTGTGACCCCAGATGCTCACCAGCATCCCTGGATCGGTACCGGCGTTCTGGTACCGGCGGGGGTGTAGGGAAGACAGCATGGACGTCAGGACTGACTGTCCATGCTGTTCATCCAGATGTGCAGCCACAGCTGCATGAAGAAAAAGCTTCAGGGGCTCTTCTAGCCCCCACTCCAACAGGTGCACCCGACTCCGGCCGGGCACCAAACGAAACTGAGGTGCCTTGGCTCGGGGGCGGGGTATAGGAGGGGGACCCTAGTGCATCCTCGGAGGCTGAAAGCTTAACTCTATGGTGCCCGATGACTGACGTCACACCTATACCCCCAAGGTATCCTGTGGATACCCTATGGACCCTGAAGTAGAAATATGTAATATTTCTAACCCACCCATGTCTGTGTTAAGTGATTTTTGGGAGGGTATTAATCAATCAGGTTTGTCTAAGTTTGAACAACATACAATACAAATGTTTACTTCAGGAGATAGTCTTGGTTTATAAGATGCAGTGGCTGGTTGTCTAGTTTTGTGAAATATTTTGCACTGAAAACGGTGCCCATGTATAAATTCTCCAAATAGTTTTTGCTATATATGTGAATCATTTATAGTGAAGTCACAATGTCGGTCAATCACGCCGAAGCTAATGTAAGCTTATTTAGTTTTTATCGACTGCCTTGTGGGTGATCATGATAACGGTTTGGCACCACATACTGTCCAATGTATAGAGCCAGGTCCCACTTGTCAGCATTTCTCCATACCCTATCACTGCCTGCTGTGATCTATTGAACCCCGCTCTGAGCCTGTTATCACGCTTTGCAGTTGGAGACCGTGGCATCGGCTAAACTGCATTAATTGCGGAGTCTTCTGGCATATCTAACCGGGACGCCGGGAACTGCTCCACAGCTGAGGCGAATGCGGCGTGCGGCTAATCACCCTTACCCAGCTTGCTTGAATGCCGGCTGAATACACGGCTTTGAGAGTGGTGACTCTGGCAATTACACCTTTGTGGATTATTACAGCCAAAAGCCACACAGCACAGAGAAATAATTTGCTGACAAGTGGGACCTGGCTCTAAACACTGGACTTTTTGGCCACCTGTGGTAAGATCAAATTATTAATTTGGGACTATCTTATATGAAAATCTTCCAAGTCATATCATATGTGATAAAAGCCCTCACAATTGTGGCTTGTCACAGTAGGTTAGAGTATTTTATTCATAATCACATTGCAACATTGTCTATTGTTAGTATGTGTTTCTATTAAATTAAAAATGTTTTAATTGTCTAAAAGCGCTATCTAGTTTTTTCTTCTTCTAAGAACCAACCAGTCAGATTGCTGACTGAGTGATTTTCAAAGAAAAGTAAAGTTAACATTGAACATCCCATCCACAGTAAGACCAGTGCCACATACACCTGAACTCCCGATTCCTGATCCTACATCTTCTGAGGGGGTACTGCCAAAATGCCGACTCCTCCTCAGCAGGGCCCGCTCTAGGAGGAGCCGCGCGCCCTGTGCGTACAGGGAATCAGATGCCCCTTTATCCTGCTGCGTGCGTCGGAAAAGGGGTGTGGCCTAATTACCATAGATTACAGCTCCTAAATGGCACTATTTGGGGGAGTGCCCACATGGCACGCCTCCCATTTAAAGTCATTCCTTCAGTAGCTGGGCTGCCCCCAGCCCTCTAACTGAACTGAATGGATGCCGCGCATCCATTCTTCTTCTCCGGGGCTGGCACCGGCGCACAGCTGCAGGTGCCCAACCTCCCAAACACTGGCGGGACACTGTGGCCCACGCGGGGGGGGGGGTTAGGACAGCGGTGCAGTGCCCGAAAACAGGGCCTGTGCCGCTGGAATTGGGATGCTTGAGAGGGGTGCGCCCTCTCTGGGGTGGTGCCCCTGTTCGACCGCACTGGTCGAAAGTGCCTCAAGCCGGTCCTGCTGCTCAGTGACAGAGAGTAGCAGATTTGTTAAGAAAGTATGGGGACCTTTCCTGAGAGATGCCTGACCTTAATGACGCTCAACCTCAGCCAAACAATCTACCAATTGGCTGGTACTGTAATTCCTAATACAATAGTGACTAAAACCTGATTCAGAGGTGTACGCTAATAGCATCGCTGCTGCGTCTATGGACGCAACAGCAATGTTAAAATATGCTAATGTTGCAGGAGGTGTCTGAGGAAAAAAGATGCCTTCTGCCGGCATCGCAGATCCGAGTGCTGTATCGTATCAGCATCGCGACCCACAGTCATCGCCCATCTGATAAGTTTAAGCTTACTCAGACAGGGCTACAGAGCTCCTCTGCCGGAGCCAGGAAATCTGTGTCGGAAGACGCACACCATGGTCTTGGCAGCACATGCGCACTAAGGCCCTGGCTCATGCACAGTCCCAAAACATCGGTCAGTTGCGACCGATAATGGATTGCGTACAACTCTGAGTCAGGCCCTAAGTCAGAATTGCCCAATGCCAGTGCTCTCAGGCCTCTGCAGGCCAGCATTCAAACATGCTCCTGCTAGGTACACACTTTAAGTAACCATGAAAAAGGGGCTCTTGAGAATATAGCAACAAAATAAAAACAAACACTATCAGTATATCATTTTTTGTGCTGAAAATCTCTCAACCGCTTTCTCGTCTAGAGATTTTTTTTCATATACTTATTAAATATCTATTTTTAAAAGACTTGTCTTCTGTGTGCGATTTCACAGATGCTAATGAAAAACAAGCAACATTCTGAGTCACAGTAAATGAATATTTCATGAGAATAAGATGCATGTTGTCCACACCTCACAAAGCTTTATGTAAACCTTACACTGCAAAACAAAATGTATACAGAATTAGGGGCCTGATTCAGAGCCGAACGCTCTGACCAGAGCGCTCGCTCTGTATCAGTGCCCTCCTCCCTGAAAATGGAGCTGCCTCCTGGCCGCTCGCATAGCTGTGGGTGACCACCCACAGCATATGCGAGCGGCCAAAAAGATGGTCGCGATGGTCAAGACCATCGCAATCATCGGGCTTGCGACGAGACCCAGCGTTAGGGTCTCGCTGCCGCAAGCCCAGGAGTGATTTTGGCTCTATCAGAGCCAAAATAACTCCCACTGACATCATTACTGATGTCAGTGGGGCCGGCTTGAGACGGTAGGCGTTCCCATGGGAACGCCTCTGTCTGACAGCCATGCCCCCGGCACGCCCACCAAAGGGGGCGTGCTGTCAATCAACATCGACAGCACGCCCCCTTTGGTGCGAGACCCGGAGCGACGGAGAGACCGTCGCTATGCGGGGCTCGCGCATGCGCACGACGGAGCTCCCTCCGTCGTGTGCATGCGCAGTGGGGCAACATCGACCCGCTTGCGAGCGTCCTGCGCTCGCGAGCAGGTCTAAATGACCCCCTAGGTTTCACATTGTATGCAGCTTGCCTGTGATTTGGGAGAAAGGGTGTGTCGCACAAGTTATATAGAGAGCAAGCTGCTAATGTCTATGCATGTGTTGAATAACTTCAAAATTCAGTTGATCTCATTTTAATTAGTGGTATTAGTATCCTAGTAGTAGCATGCACAAAGGGCATATAGGGAGACATTCATTAAATTAGTGCATGAGTAACTGCAAAGAGATGCTGCAGAAATCACAGCAACTACTCAGACCTGGGTTTTCCCTAATCAGTACCAGGAAAATTACAGAAGCTAATGGTTGCTATAGGTCACAGCACATTGTTGACTAATTTCCCAGCAACCATGGCCCGGACTTTGCGAGTTAGCTGCGCCATAGCTCCAAGGGGCCATTTGGAGTGATGTGTGAACAATAAATAGGCTGATTATTAAGAGCTACCTATATTGTGTACATGTGAAGTATACTTTCCACACGGCAATTATGTAAGATGCATAGTGATAGCTGCAGACATGATAGGAATAAAGCATCATACAGCAAGTTTCTCATTTTACATCACTAGTCTTTAGTCTACCAGAAAAACGGTTTTCTTCCTGATCAAAAATAAATCTTTACGTATAACTTACCTCTATGACAGGCACATTTTCCATAAGTTCTGTCGTGTGTGCAGCCAACAAGCCAATGACCCTCACCACCTTTGCACGTCTGCATGGATGAAAATAAACTTACTTAATAATTACATTTAATCCACGGTCAGTAGAGCCTCCTCAGCAACAACCTGACATACTCTATTTAACTTTATAGTTCAAAATCATTCAAGCAATTAAAATGAAACAAAATTGATATTGTGAACAAAAATGTAGATCTGCTTAAAATTATTATGAAATATCCGCGTGGAAATATTTTTGGAGTTTCAATGTGAATGCTCATACATTTTAGAGAGGGATATATTCATTTGTCATGGACCATCTAGGTAGTTTTGTAGCCCTAATACTATTATGGGCAACATATCATTATTACATTTGAGATCAGCTATAGTAATAAAGACAGACTGACACATGGGTCCTCTATCCCACCAAAATAAGAATTTTTATTCCATGGCATTTGAAGTAGATAGAGATCAACTTCAGTGATGAAGATCATATTTATTTTGCAGCATTCTGGGTCTTTGTAAAAGACACAGCATGTATAGCTTACAACAGTCAAGGTAGATAAAGAATTTTCAGAACCAGTAAGCTATGCCTCTGATCTGGCCAGCCAAGCCCCAACCTGCCCAGTCAAACCCAACATACAGACTAATGATAGATGGGATTTTTGGGTGGGCATGATAAATGGAGGCCATGGTTGCTTTCATAGTGTGTATGTTGCTAGTACACTATTGTATTAAAGCTTGATTGAAGTTTAGTAGCATTTTAATGCATGAGTTTTAATCAGTGTGGTACCGCTCACGTGGCATCACCCCTCTCTGCCCCAAAAATAATAATTTTTGTTTATTATTTTACAAAGGGGCGAAAAAAGTTATTAATGAGAAAATCAGTAAAATACAATATATATATTAATTTCACAACCCCTAGCTTAACATACTGTAACCTAACCTAAATAAACTTATAACCTATATAAAAACTTCTTACAAGAAAAGACACCAAGGAACTTCACTGTGGGAAACTGCTACTCTATATTATAAATAATTTATTTCTATATAATCCTTTTTTGTCACCAGACAATTCAAAATATATTTGGAAATTAAATTTTGCTCTGATTTTAATTTCACGAGTTGCATAGAACATGATGTATCAAATTAGATGACAAATTGAGGAAGCATTGAAAAAAACAAAACAATATGTACTGCCCAGGTTATAGGAAATCCTGCACTTTTGTGTTATACAGGGACATCAGCTTCTTATGTAAATAGAGAATAGGAATATTTCTTACAAATGCTTTAGTATTGTGTTCTCTGTGGTCTGGTACAGTACTTAGGTACATCGTTTGAATGCTGTCTTTATATAACAAGCTTACTGTGTGTTATAAAAACAGAGCTTTTACAGTACCTTACCACACTGTATTTATACGTCATGTGTAAGGTTAGAGTAAGTCTAAAAATGATCCATTAGCGGATACTGTTGTGCAGGCTTTTAACTTATATGCATTGAACACAATGGTCTTGCAATTAAGGAAATAAAATTACTGCAAAGGTTTGTATGTACTGTAGCAAGTGTACAATTGTCACATTGGACAGGTAGCTCCTGCATTAGGAAATTAATCAGCTAGCTACTGTAGTTTTGATAACTTTCTGATAATGCAGTGATGCAGTATTACTCACTGCATCTAATGTATGCTGCTTAATGAACAGAGTCAGTCAATAGGATTAAGACATTGTATGACACATGCTGCAAAACTGGCGATTAGCTCATTATTGCAATATATTATCCTGGATAAAATGGAGACCTGGGAGGCAGGTGTTACCTACTCCACTATTCCCTGATGAAGCCCTATCAGGGCATTAGAACAACGGCGCATGGTACAACTGAACGATCATAGTGGTACACCCTGCGGGAAAGCAGTTTGTCAGCAAACTCTGCCAAGTCCTACCCCAGTTGGACAACACAATGTTAGACACTCAGGAGCAGTCGAACTGCAGAACTAACAATCGCTAGAGGCACTGGGTGAATACTAAGTACTAAAGAATAGCAAGCTGACACCTGTATATAAGCTATCTCAAGTACCAACAACCTTGTGAAGACGCCACTCACGATTATACAAGGTCCATCCAAGACCCATCTACTTATTTCAAACAAACTAAAATAATTTGATGTTCATGGAGCACAATCTATGGAATTTTTATCATAGATCCACCTCCTGATGCACCGTGAATTAACTTCCACCCACTTATGTTGCATAATGCTTGTATTGTTTTTTTGATGTTGTGTACAGATATTAGCAGTCCATCTATAGAGATTATTTATATATTGTAATAATCACAAAATAGACCATCTCAATCATGTAATACTTATTATTTCAAATAAAGATTATTTTATTTTGCACTATAACTGTGTGATTTTGCATATATATATATTTACTATATGAATTTATTTTTCAGTACTATTAAGTGAAGGAAGGCATTGAGAGTCTTTTCCCAAATTGCTGTACAGCCCCCATGGGATTGGAGTATCCCTACACTCTAATAGCAGCACACTTCACTTCTGGACAACCATAATCACTACCTAGCGCAGACCCTGACATACATACACAAAGTCACAAGATACTGGCACAGTGCTGCATGTAGACCTTTAAAATTAGGGACGAACACAATAATTAAACAAAACTTGCTACTAACAGATGAGGTAAGAGATTTACCTCTGAAATTATCATTTACATGTAAGGCAACAAAAATAATTTAAACTAAAGCAGAAATATAACAAAATACCCAACTTACATGTCCCAATTCAGTGCTCCTCGTAGCTGCTGTATAAGAGATAGAAACTGCAAAACAAAAAATGGAGATTGTATATTAGCACTTTAAAAGAAATTACCATATAATAGTAACTCTTTATTAGGCATAATCCATATTAAATAGTGTCAGAAGTTTCAATATATAGCAGCGGTTCTGTAGTATTGAATAACTTGTAGCCATTTAGAATGGAAACTCTTGCGAGCCAAGCCCATTCTCCTCGTGTTTTACTACGTAATGATACATTTGTGGGTTGCAATTATGCAACAATCTCAATTTGTCTTTTGTCTGTATCTGACTATACTGTTGCGGTATACCCATCTAATACTTTGTAATTTGCATAAGCTACGGAAGTCTTATGGAGCCTTAGAAATAAAATATTCTAATTATATTAGGCATCACTATGCACAGTTATTCTAGAATTTAATCTTGAGATTCAAAACGGGCTGAAAGGAACGGTTTGCTTTCTGGTCCAAAATAGATATGGCTAGTAACCCATCTCCTTTTTTTTATTGGCATAATTTCATCCATGATGAGTAATGTGTGACTGGCTGGTCAAAGTGCCTAGCACTTTACCTGGCCCACAGGAAGACTGGTAGTGAAATAACAAATTGGGTAATTAAGTTTTATCTACAGTGTCCCTCACTCAGGAAGCTAATTTGAATTGCACCACTGATTTCAGAAGAATAGTAGATAGAATCCCAAGCAGTCTCTACCAGGTGGACAGAATGCATAGTACAGTATACAGATTGTCTGTCAGAGGGCATGGATATTAGCTTCTTAGTGGACCAAGCCAGCTCTCCTCTATGCTGTTTTCAACGAGGAGCTGAAAGCTATCATCTCTCCTCTGATCACTTTCTGTATTGGCAAAGCAAAATAACCAACATCCAGAGTATTGAGCCTTCCCCAAATTTTCCATGAGTAATGAACTTTTTCCACCCACTTCTCTGGCTAATAATCTTAATCAACTCAAAAATGCTAAGACTACAGGGTCTGCATTAACATCCCAAGCTGAGATCATTGAAGCTGACATTTTGGACTCAATCTGACCACCTTCCAGAGCTGCATCTCCCAGGTATTAAGACACCTCCTAAATGTGTTCCACCGAAGTCATCAATTCAGACTTTGGCTTCACTGACTTCAAGCCTTCTAGGAGTTACTCTTTTTCCACTGCCTTGTTGACCGAAGAGGAGGTTATATTAGTTCTTAAAAAAAACACCAGCCAGTACATTACATTTTTTTTATCAGTATCATCCTCAAAAGCTGCAATATTTGGAACAATAATAGGGGTGGCCTTAGACTACTTTGCAATACCAATATCCTCTTTTTGTAAAGGATAAAGGGTCTACAGTAACACACAACCCCAAATTCAGTCATACGCCACCTAGAAATATTTCAGCATGTCAACAGCTACCTGGGCAGGCACGTTGAGTTCTGACTGTGCATAATGTGGGATAAAATCACAAGTAAAATCCAGAAACCGATGCAGCCTAACAAAAAACACCCTGTCCTGCAGGTGTTAAAAAAAATCCCTAATTTCCTTGCAAGATGGGGATGCATAAAAGGATGGAGCAATAAATAATTTTAAAGTATATAGTATTTTAAGTGCAAACCTCCTAAAGGTATTTGATCATGAAACCTCATAATAAAGGTGTACCCCATGGGATGATGTATACAATATTATTAAATGATCAAGACCGTGTTTTAAATTCTAAATATTTTAAAACAAATATTTTGTTTGCTGGGCTGAGGTCTACAATATACTACTGTACACATGTGAAATACATATTGAAACAATTGATTTTAAGTCCTATAAACTACTATTTATTTATGCTGAGCAGAAAAATCCTAAATACATAATAATTGGACAACAATATGAGGTGAGAGCTTGAATAAAACACATTTGCTATCCATATACTCAGGAGAACTAGCTGATTGTTAGAATATTTATCTAGGTCACACTAATTGCATAAAAGCTTCTATTGGAAAGAACACACTGAACACAATCTTTTATATATATATATAATTCCCAGGAAATTAAATATTTTTATTCTGCAAGTACTATCTGCTATGAATAGTGAGAAGCCATTCAGTGATGAAGGGCCTCATTCAGAGGTGGACACATTGCCGATGTTTGCGGAATTGAGCAATTTTTATTTGTACTGCGCAAGAGTTTGAGTCGCACCTGCACTGGGATTGATTACAGATCGTTACTGCAAAGTGAGTGACAGTCAGCGAGCATGGGTGGTAACTGTGGGTGGCTAGACGAACACAAACGTGTCCCGACTGTTTCCTGGGCTTGTCAATGGCTCCGACGGCTTACTTCCAAAGGACATTCTGCTCAGATTTTCGATGGTGCGACGAATGTGCTACCGATGGTGTGTCTTTGTATGCAAGCGCCGGTTCAGGGACACCACCGGTGGGCATCTCTGTACAGGTTCTGGCGGCTACGATATTTCAATATTTTACAATACCGCTGTGTACAGATACACAGTGGCGATGGGATTAGTTTCCAAATCTGAATCAGGCCCTAAGTGCTTAAGGTTTGTAAGATTGGCTGGTTGTTCAGGGAGACCAGCTTCTCCTGCAAACAGAAATAATCCACCAGCCACATCATTCACCACAACAAATGTTGCACTTGGCCTAACAAGATTCAAGGTCCCAGCGGGACAAACTTTATCCAGCCAGATATTTGTTGCAGCTTTGTTAAGAGTCATATTCTAGTAATATAATGCCCCTTAGACAATAAAGGTCAGTTGGTACAAAGAGGGTCATTTAGGATCACTGATTCCTATGATTGGCTCAGTTAATGCTGTAGTCACTGTTCAGTGATGGCAAAGTAAAGCCGATACAAACTGCTAGTTGGGATCCACAGGAAATGCTGTAACAAATATGAACCCTCATACATTCTCTTCATCTAATTTATATTCTCAAATAACTAAAGGTAACCTAATAAAATAACTTAGTGAGGTTTCAAAAACCTACATATGTCAATAACACAAATACACTATGAACTCCAGCCATTTCTAATCTGGTATTATGAAAACAACACTAAATTAGAAATAACCCTAAGGAAATGTTACAATATTTAGTTCATTTTGGCTTTTTGCCACAAGCAGGGTTCTGATGCCTTTGGTATTTGATTAGGATAAATGTAGTCACTTGGGAATAAAACCTGAACTTGCAGTAGTACAGAGTTTTCCAAGTAACTAAGGCCTTGATTAAGAGCTGTACGGTAATGACGCTGCCGCATCTGTGTACAGAGCTGATGTGCGAAAATAGGCAAATGTCGCAGATGTCGAGGAATGTATTAAGACACCCACCTGCGGCTTTCCCGATCCAAACATCTGCGCACAAAAATGCAGCATCAGTCGTAGATCCTTCGATTATTGGTTTTCTGTGTAGCCCTATGGTCGCGCAGAATGGTTGTTGGAACTAAGACGCCAGAGCCATTTTTCTTACACACGGGATCACAGAAGCAGACATGTCGCAGGCAATTGTGATATGGCTGCATTCTTTGCTACCACTCCCCATTACCTCCACCGAGCGCTCCCTGACTGTTAATCACACAGAGTAAATAGTCGCTGCAAGCAACTACAGTAATGTACCTTGATGCATTCACAGTTTACCGATAATCGCTCCACTCCATAAATGTCGGCATAGCGTACAACTCTGTATCAGCCCCTAAGTGTGTACAATGGTACTGATCTAAGAAAGCAGAACATTTTATCTAGTTTTCCGTTTAGATTTATGTTGTGGTGCTTGACAAGCGGGGATTTTATTTTGCCTGCTGGTTCCGACTGTAATGTGGGCAGCCTGGATGAATTTTAACCTTTCACCAGCGCATTTACATGGTTTGGACTGTTTCAATCTGACAGTTTCAGGATCAGTCTGGGCTATTTTGTCTGAATTTTCCTAGTTAAATTTGCACTGACTGTTATGGCTTACAGCAGATTTCAATAGAGTCCCTGGTTACCTGTATAAGCTTGTTTAAACATAACATAAAATAATTAAAATTCTACCAAGTCTTCTGTTACAGTATATCAACCCTAATGATTGTTCTCTATAGGTCATTTTAATTATAACATCATTCCCATAACATAATTCCCATTAATGTATGCATTAAGTAAGCAAGCTGTTTTCTCTAGTACTGCCTTACTTTGTGCTTTTTTAAAAAAACAAGAATTGCAAATATACATAAAACAAAATATCTGAAGAATCATTATTGAAATATGTTTGAGTGTCATGAATTCAAGAAGAGAGTATCGGTGCCATCAACTGAGGAAACACAGAAAGTGTACTGTATGAGCCATGGTGTGATCTGCTGCCAGGGGCGTATCTACCCCTTGTCCAGGATGGCACTCCCCGGGGGTGCCAGCCAAGGAAGGGGGGGGGGGGGGGAGAGAGGGTACCATCCGGTGGTGCCACCCCTGGCCAGGTAGTAATATCACATGGATGGACTCATCAGAGCCTGCAACCTGCTGGCCACCCCCAGGGAATTTCTGTCCCTATAACCAGCTCTCCTGTGCTGGTGACGGACACTGCAGGTAAGGGATAACACATCTACCGCTGGGACGATGTAGTTCTTGGGCTGGACTATGGGCCTGATTCAGAGCTGCTCGTAAGCGGCCGCTCGTTCGTTCCGAGCGATGTTTGCCCAACTGCGCATGCGTAAAGATCATAATACGCATGCGCGAACCAGTCAGTGCGGCCGAAAATCTTTTGTTCGCTAAATAGCGAATGCCTGCTATTTTGAGTGACAGGAGGAGGCGTATGTGGGTGGTAACAGGGGAAGGTGCTTGAAAACGGGGAGTGGAGATCAGAACGCAGGCGTGCTTAAAGGTCAAAATGGGCGTTTAATGGGTGTGCATAATTAATACAGCAGCGTCATTGACCACGTCACTGGGTTATTTTATAGTCAGAAATGCTCGCAAGATTGTGGTAGGAAAAACCAACCACAAGAATAGCGAGCAGTTCATACGCTGGTCGATGTACTCGATTAATCCAATAAATAGCGGACATGACGTAGGAAACGACCGCAAGTTTTGTTCGCTCGTTCAGACATAGAGGCGTGAACAGACCGCAAAGAGCGAACGGTTTATTTGGATAGCCACCCCTTTTTTCAGAACGAACGACCGCAAATAGCGTCCGGCTCTGAATCAGGCCCAATGCTCCCTCTCCTATATCCTCCACAAGTATATTGTCCTCAGCCTGTTGGTGATTCCTGGAGCACCTTGGGTATCCACTTATACCTTTGCTCGACATTTGGTAGGCAAGGTGCTCTTTCTGTGATCTGTGCAGCCTGTCCAGGACTCCTGCTCTGGCTGGTGGAAGGCAGTTGCTGCTGGGACTGCCTGCCACCTTCTTTCTGCGTGCATAGGGCCTGATTCAGAGCCGGACGCTATTTGCGCTCGCTCGTTCAGGAAAAGGGGGTGGCTATTCAAATGAACCGTTCGCTCTTTGCGGTCTGTTCACGCCTCTAGGTCTGAACGAGCGAACAAAACATGCGGTCGTTTTTTGGAAAACTACGCCGCCTGGCCGCTCGCATCCTACGTCATGTCCGCTATTTATTAGATTAATCGAGTACATCGACCAGCGTATGAACTGCTCGCTATTCTTGTGGTTGGTTTTTCCTACCGCAATCATGCGAGCAGTTCTGACTATAAAATAACCCAGTGACGTGGTCAATGACGCTGCTGTATTAATTATGCACACCCTTAAAACGCCCGTTTTGACCTTTAAGCATGCCTGCGTTCTGATCTCCACTCCCCGTTTTCAAGCACCTTCCCCCGTTACCACCTACATATGCCTCCTCATGTCACTCAAAATAGCAGGCATTCGCTATTTAGCGAACAAACGATTTTCGGCCGCACTGACTGGTTCGCGCGTGCGTATTACGATCCGTACGCATGCGCAGTTGGGCAAACATCGCTCGGAACGAACGAGCGGCTCTGAATCAGGCCCATAGTACTCACTGCCCCACTGCTGAGCGGCCTTTGCTGCCTGAAAATCGTGGGTCTCCCTTACAGTTCTGGAGGTCTTGGTGACGAGCTCCGCGGCAGGAGGCACACAGTTACGGAAAGGTATAGATCCCCTTCAGTATCTATAACTGGAAGTGACGTGCAGTGAGGGCGGAAGTGCGCTTCCCTGCCCATACAGTCCACCAAAAAAATAAACTTGCCCCATCGCGGGCTCGCTTCGCTCGCCGCATTTCAGGCTCGGTGGCTCGCCACAGGTTTATAATCCTCCTCTATGTCCACGTGGATAGTATTGAATGACATTGGATAGTAACTGGGTAGAAAAACTGAAGGGGATCTATTCACTCGCCATAGTTACAGCTTTGGACGAACTACTAACGCCCACTGCATGCATATTAGTAACAGTGCACCCAGCTCCTTCTCTGGCGGGCACACCACTACTAGTATGCACTGCAGCGGGCTGTGACTGTCAGGTGCTCCGCCTATCACGGTTCCCGCAGTGTCTGCAGAGTCTAGACTCCCCACAGTACCTTGCTGAGGAGCCATTCCGTTGGTCAGACAGGTACTAATACCATGATGCATAATGTGTAAGGAATACTACTACTTTGTGGGCATAATGTGTAAAGGGCACTACTACTGGGCATAATATGTATGGGGATCTTCTACTGTGGGCATAATGTGTTAGGGGCGCTACTATGTGGCATAGTGTCTAAGGAACACTAATACTGTGTGGGATAATGTGTAAGGGGCACAACTACTGTGTGGCATAATGTGTAAGGGGCACAACTACTGTATGGCATAATGTGTAAGGAGCACTACTACTGTGTGGCATAACGTGTATAGGGGGTACTATTGTGTAGCGTAATGTGATAAGGGGCTCTAGTGTGTGGCGCAATGTGTATAAAGGGTACTACTGTGTGGCATAACGTGAATAAAGGGTACTACTGTGTGGTGTATCATGCATAACAAGTACTACTGTTTGGCATAGTGTAAATAAGGGACATTACTGTGTAGTATAATGTGAATGGGACACTGTGGTGTAATGTGAGTAAGGGGCACTACTGTGTGGAGTACTTTGAATTTGGGGTACTATTATGTGGCCACCAACGAGACCATGTCCATTTTATGGCGCTCTCGCCTTTGGCGCGCACTGTCCCTATTTAAAATATGGGGGTGCGCCAGTCCCTTACTTTGCCAGGGGCGATCGGACACCTAGACACACCCCTCCTTGCTGCTTATCACTGTACAGCCATGGTTTCAGTACAACGAGCTGTAGCTGACTAATGACAAGCTGCAATCTGCTTTCAAGTTCACAGATACAGGTGACTGCACACTGAATGATGATGGCAACATCAGTCGATTTAAGGAACACTCATTTAAAGGTAACAGTGGATGATTATAAGACAATATCCCACCATATCCCAGAGCTTTAAATTGGAGATGTAATTAGGAGGGAGATAACACTGTGCTATTTCAGTATTAGTCTGAAAACCAATCAAGCCTGTAAAAACACTAAACCTGGATACATAATTGTCGATATATCATTTGATCAATCGACTAATGATATATTGCGAGCGTATTGGCAGGTGGGTACATCTGACAAGTCTGCAAATTACAATGTTCACATACATCTACCCTGCGGCACAGCCTATGCCGATATATCTGAAAAATAAATTGGTGCATCTGCAGATGTGTACGGGCGACCCGCCGACCGCCTATTAACTTGCTGCAGGGACCCCCAACACTGACATCACAACTGGGCGAGCAAATTTAAATGCTCTAAAAGTTGTGATGTCAGACCAGATATATTGAGTGGCCAATTAGTATGGGTGTATAGCTTAGAAATCATTCGCTCAGGCAGCAGATCGGTCTGCTGACCGATCCATCATTTAGGGGTATAACCCCATAACCGGCAGCTCGAAGCAACGCATACTGCAATAACAATAAATATATTTTAAAAAACTTGACTCACAATCTGTGAGTTGATAAGCTTAGTGGCCACATCTCTATGTCCAGACACTGTGCACACGTAGCAGAGCAAGTTGAGTTTTGCACGTGGTGCTGATTTCTCTGCAGAGTCCAGTAAAGAGAAGAGTTGTCCAAGAAAGTTGTTCCACTCAGGTTCTTTCAGAGAGGCAAGTTTTTCAGCTGTGGATCAAAGATGAACAAATTTAACACCATACATGAGTTTTATATCTGAATAACATTATTAAATACGAGTCTTCACATAGAGAGATTTGAAATTAAATGTTGGTGACAAATGATAGTCTTTCCATTTTTGAAACTGAAGAGTAAGAGAAAAGATGGTTTTCACGCGGCATACTGTTCATTATGGTGTAGCCAAAAGAATTGGTTTGTCGCTCAGTACAGTGTAGTGTGGAAGGATTGGGTTAATAACTTTTCATTTTTGTTAATTCATGAAAATAAACTACCAACATTAACACTTCTATTTTTGAAAGCATTCTTACTTTGCAGCATATTTTCCACACCTGCCTAAATATTTTGCACAGTACTGTATATGGTCTCTTTCTTTAAAAAATGTTTTAATATTTCTTGTGAACCATCCGATCAGTTAAATAGGAATTTGTAGGTCTAGTTTAGTTATAAATACGAATATTTGTTATGTATTGGAATATTTTATGGAAAACTGGTAATCAAATTATGAATTCCAAAGGTTTATTAAGGTTTTTGCTGCACATATAATTTTTTTATTTAAAGGCACAAATTTTAGTATATATTAGCGGGTCACATGTAATTGCATATCAGACATAGCAAGTATGTATTTTTATTTTCAATTTATAATCCAGTCATTTAATTTTCTTTTACTTTACATTTATTTATATTTTAATATTTACCTTAATTTTCATTCATATTCATTTGTATTCTTTTGAGTTAGCTTTATTTTATTTTTAGTTTAATTTCATTTTCGTATTTATTAGCAATAGGGTGATCATACATAAAACACACCTATTTTCAAGCAATATAGCCTCACAATTATATCTCGTATCTTATATTTAACATAATACATATATAGAAGTAAAATCATTATCATTATAGTTATCTCTCATATACACAGCATCTATAGAATAGTTTGCAGTTCACAAGTTAATATCACTATGCCTTTAATTGTATTTATATATGCAATAATTCCAAATAAGTTAATTTTGATTTAAGCCAACACTTCCTATTGTTTTGGAACGCATTGCAGGAGTCCAAAATGGTGCCTGGAGCGCATGACGAGTGGGGGGGAACACAAAATACTGCATTGTGGTTAAAGCCATTCATTCTGGGCTATGGCTTTGGAACACAAGGCAGCCCACGGTGACAAACAGACAGGATTTACTTAGTGGATCCTGATTGGCTCATCCCATTAGCACGGAAGACATAGCGCCATAGGAAATCAAGGGAGATCTGTGGTTAAGTCGAAAATAAGGCTCTTAGCGAACCGTTTATATTACAGTAGGCTTTAAAACACTGCCCCCACAATTTAAATCTAATATGGCTAGCCATATTTATATATGTTGACACTTTCAATAGGGTTGTCATTTAGATCAATCGGTAGTGATAGGAACTGATGTCATCACACTTTAGGTGTAAAAGGAGGTTAATGTATGCACAACAGATACATTAAAATTGTAAATATGTAAAATTGTATGTAAGCGCTATATGTCTATGCTCCACAAAAAATATGTTCATCTAACACCAGTATAAACCTATTATTTGTTAAGATATGCCCCTGAAGAAGTCCTGAAGGGATGAAACGCATAGGGTAAGGTTGCTACAAGGTCCAACACTATGATCCCAGTGTGGTGAGCTCACATCCCCTTACAGGGTGGGACAAGAGGTTTAGAAGATGATCCTATGTGTGGTCATTCATGTCAGCATCTATGAGCTGTTTTATGTAAGCATACCCTCAACTATTGTGTAGTAACTTATTTTTAATATATTTTATATCCATATGTATGGCTAAAAGCCTCTTTCTCTGGATGTTTTCATTAGTAAGAGGGTCTATTCCTAGAGTTGTCCAGGTGACTGGCCATCTTAATTTAAGCCATCCAAGGGACTCTTGGTTAAAAGAACGTCCATCAAGGTTTTGATACGCCATTAACATACTAAAGGTGACCCTGAACATCTCTCAGTTTTATAGACTAAAAGGGTATTAAGGTGTTCAGAACAAACTTTGAAACTGTTATAAGCAATAATATTATTGTTTGTCCATTATTGAGCACCCTCCCGTTATCTGTTGTATCTACTACACATTTCAGTGCCATTAACAGAGGAGCAACAGGTTATTTGATACTCAGTCTTTTAATTCTATTCATAGCGCAGGATAAAAATATATTTTGGCTGTATAAATAAATATATATTTCCATTTAAATAATATTTATCAGTGTTGCGCAATGTTTCAGCAACTTCAGAAGAACCTAGTTTACATTTTTCTTGTGTATACTGTGAATATACACTTATGTGCCAGAGAAAACTGGGACGCCTGTCTAGTAACGCGCAGGACCTGCTTTTGCATTACAGAAGCAACACGACTAGGCATGGACTCCACAAGCCTCTGAAGCACTGTGTAGATAGTGTACACCATGCCTCCTGAATAATGGCCCACAATTCCCAAATATTCACTGGTGGTGGAATCCTGCAATTGATGGCACGTTGAACTGCATACCACGTGTTCTACAGTGTTTAAATCTGGCGAACGAGGGGGTGAAGTCATGATGCCAAACTCAGAGAAATGCTCTTGAAGCTGTAATCTGATGGCTACAGACCTTTGCGATGGTGCATTGTGGTGCTGAAAGAGCCTGCTCCCATCTGAGTGAATGCATGACATGAACGGTAGCAAATGATCTGCTAGCATGATGATGTAGCGTCCGCCGGTCTGCAGATGTTTCAGGGGCCCTAATGCGTGCCAGCTGAAAACACCCCACACCATAACAGTGTCTCTGTAGCCCTGGACTGTCCCTTGTTGGCATTCAGAGTCTATTGCCTTGTAAGGTCTTCTACACACAAGTAGTTGTCCATCTGTCCGAAACAGTTGGAACCATGACTCAGAGCAGGCTACACATTTCCAGTCATCTTGCTTCCAGGGGTGGTGTTCACAAGCCCTGGTGGCTCTTGTACCTTATAGTAGAAAAGGAACGCTGTACTGTTCAAACACTAATGTTACTTAAAGCCCCAGTATTAAACTTTACCGTTATTTGCAGCAATGTCAAATGCCTGTTGGATGTTACAATGCATGCCAGACGACACTGGTAATCCACAGTTTTTTTTATCGGCCACAGCGGTGTCACACAATGGATGTCTTCCCTGATGTTGTATAGTTGCAGTACACCCTTCTAATCGTTGCACGTGAAAATCTAAATTTCCTGTGATTTTGGAGATGCAGTGACCCATTAAAAGTAATGTTGCTCTAATTTTAAAGTCAATTGTCTATTAATATATTTGTGATGTACTTTGCATGTAAAGGGTTATTACAAAAGTAATAAACAGTTTTAACAATTTGTAAAATAACGACTATTTAAGATAAGGATACTCACCATACACAGTTACAAAGAAAAACTCTTGAAGTTTTAACTACTGAAAGCCACAGTAACAAAAGGAACTGGAAATGTGTCACATGACCAGTCAGTTAAGATGGCCACAAATGCTGTGGAGACGAGCCGGACGCTCTGACAGAGCGCTCTCGCTCTGAATCAGGGCCGTCCCTGTTTTTTTTGGAGCGGCATCCTGGCCACTCGTATAGCTGTGGGTGACCACCCACAGCTATAGCGAGCGGCCAAAAAGATGGTCGCAATGGTCAAGACCATCGCGACCAGCGGGCTTGCGATGAGACCCTTGTGGTAGGGTCTCGTCTTCCGCAAGCCCTGGAGTGCTTTCGGCTCTATCAGAGCCAAGAGCACTCCCACTGACATCACTTGTGATGTCAGTGGGGCCGGCCCCAGACGGTAGGCGTTCCCATGAAAATCTAACTGAAGAAGCTGCAAATGACTCCCTACATATTGCAGTTATAGAAGAGTCTACGTGAACAAGACAAAATCAGGAATGAAGTGCAGAAGGGGGTTTTATTTAGTGTCTAACTTTCAGTGACGATTAAATCTTCCATACCAGTGTGAAAGTTAGCAAACAAAATGTTCGCAGATAGGAGACTGAATATCCGAGATCAACAGTTGAGCATGTGCTGGATTCCATGAAGGTTAATGTCTTCTGTGCTATGTCCTGTAAAAAAGTGTATGGCCCCTTGTTTTTCAAGAAAAATTGTAACAGCAGCTTCTTATCAATATGCTTATTAATTGGTTCATGCTTCAACTGCACAAAGACAGGGACAACTAGAACAAGATGAGGCACAACCACACTGACACCATAAAGTTAGAAATGACATCGTCGAAAAACACTTCCACAGTGCTGGATTGGCCACGCAACAGACGGCAACATGTCTCGCCAATGCAGGCCATCACAAAGCCCGATCTATCAATCTGTGACTTTTTTATGGGGATATGTCAAGGACAAGGTCTTTATTCCTCCCCTTCCTGTGAAACTCGATGATCTGAAACACCACATCACAACACCTATCGCTGGAGTTGATGCAGAAACGTTAACGGGTGTTTGGCAAGAATTTTACTCCTGTGTTGATATCGGTCATGTGTCTCAATATACACACATCCAACATCTGGTAGTTGCTGTAATAAACTCCCACAGATTCTCTACAAAACAGTGTAGTTACCATAAACAGTCATTATTTTGTAAATTGTTAAAACGCTCTATTTCCTTTGTAATTACCTTTATTAAATAACACATACAAAGCCATGAAAGGACATACAAGATCCATTCTTATTCTATTTCATTTGAGGGGACTTAATTTATATTGCTTAGTTCTATTTCACTGCCATACCTGGAAACTGGTATTGTAGAACTTGTGGGAAATATAATTATTAAAATGCATTTCATACTTTAAAAAACTATATTCTGAGCAATGTTTGGTAAAGTGAAGGTAGACAATGCAGAGAAAAAGTTGCTTAAAATTGAAATAAAATGCAGAAAAAAAAAAAAACACATAACCATATAAACCCACATTGTTACATGCAATGCTCTTCCCGCAACATTTGTAAAAGTTTTGTAGAAATGACGGTAATCACTGGCAGATAATGTTATAAGGTGTACATTTAGAGCTGAAAATTGTCTCAATTTAAAGTACATTTTACTTAAGGCAAAGAATTACATTTCAGCATGAGCAACATTTTGCTACTACATTCCAATGAATCATCCCATTATTTTAGATGCATTATGCTACTTCTTTGTTCATCCAATATTTGAAAATAGGGTAATACAGCTATTTACATGTCATTTCTCTGTAATGTATTTTCAGAAATACTTTTAGATTTGTACATGTTCTTGAAAGTGTAACATTAGTGCTCATACTCCCTGAAGATCTATATTCATTCATTCATTGTAATGCTTAATGTGGGTATCAGACATTTTCAACATAAAGATTCTAGCATGTGAGTGTCTATTAACCACTTCACTGCGGAAGATGAATGGAGCCCAACTCCATACAGATATACATCCAAACTGAGCAGGATAAGATAGAGTAGAGATTTGATGCGGACTTCTCCTAAACTCTAAACTGAAAGAAGAGCTGAAAGCCATTGGTACTGTTTGGTTCATGTGTGTGTAGAGCCTAGAAGCGGAGCCAAGGAAAAAGTCCTAATACCACTGTACGCTATTTGAATCGCATTACCCTTATAGATAACTGTATTTTCTAATTTGGTTTGGAACAAAGACCAGTGGTCTTAATATTTTATCCTCTTATGTCATTGAGCCCACAATGATTTTGGAAATAATAGATATTTGAGGTGATTTGCAGGTATGACAGCAAACACAAAACAATAATGATGGCTGGCAGATGTGATCAGAACACTCTTATCATCAAGCAAATCAACTCCTAATTAGTTGTGTGTGACATTACCCAATATAATTATGTTAATAGTAGATGATAATGTGCGTATGGGCACTATATAAATAGGGTCCTATCAACCCTAGCACTGCAGATGCTTTTCTCACCCCTGTACTGGGCCTAACTTTGTACTTTTTCTACTGGACTTTGACATTTCCCTAAATACACTTAATTTCTTTATACCTTCTCATACTATAAATAAAAAAAAGAGTATTGTTTCCATAAAACTGAAAGAAAGTGAACTAAAATTCAAATGCTTGCAAGTGTGGGGAAGATATGGCACGTTAGGGCCTTCCCCTGTCTTAGGAAAACTTATGTTTTGTGTAGTGTAGAGTAATGAGTGATCTCCAGACAACAGCTACTTAGAGGCCACTTCATTTGAAAGAAGAAAATCCACTCTCTCAAATGTGATTGCACCAGGATGGGGGGAGATCTTCCCCTTCCCTTGACTGAGTTCTTTGTAGTGTAGTGTGTTATGGTCTATTGATCATACTGATCATCAGACAATAATACCTTCTATGGGGGCAACTAGGTTGAAAAAGGGAACCCTTCTTTCAAGTGAAGGTGCCCTCCACCTACATTGTATGGAGAAAATAAATAGTGTTGAATTGGAGTGCCGTTATGCTCAGAGAAGTCATCGTGTCACCTCACTGCAGATCTTGATATTTCTTGTACCATTCTTTACTTTTCATTTTTAGATATAACTTATTAGTATTTAATACCTGTGATCTTTTTTTGGCGTGATTACATTTTTTGGGATTATTTCATCAGCTTTACATAAATACTGCTTATAGTTTGTCCATTTATTTTGTTCTCTTACTATTTACTGTACTTGTGTATCCAAGGGCACCGAGAGAGGGGGGGGGGTGGCGGGTACAAATTACCTGGGCCCGTGCTTGCTGCAGGGGCCCGGCAGGGGACTCGGGTCCGGCACCACTCCTCCTCCCTCTTAAGTCACAGCAGCCCAGCACATGCTGCTGTGTGCTGGGCTGCACTGGGAAACTGCTCGTGGCTGCTAAAGCAGCAGCCGGAGCAGTCTCCTATGCATATTGGGGGAGCGATCATCCTGATCGTGCCCCCCATTGGCTGTGCGCCGTGCTCAGGGGCACACAGCGGCTTCCTAGATGAAGCCATATATGCCTGTCTGCTGGACAGACGAATCCAGTAGGCCAATGACTGTTTGGAAGTTTGCCAACCAGGACGAGCAGCATCATACAAAACAAATATAGAGTTTGTTTTACACATGGCTGCAGTCCCTTTCCACATAAATACGAAGAGCCCTAACAAGATCCAAGGATCCTGACGAAGGTGAGTGTTGCGGAAGAACTGGTACCATAATAGGTTGGTTGATGTGGAAAGCCGAAACCACCCATGGAATAAAGTCCATTCCTGTACAGAGTTCCACTTTATCCTCATGAAATACCAAGTATGGAGGATGACAGAAAAGAGCTCCTAGGTCCGACATCCTCCTGGCTGAGGCCAGTGTGAGAAGAAGTGTAACTTTCCACGAAAGGTATATTAACTCCACCGACTGCAAAAGTTCGAACAGAGGAAACTGTAAAAAAGAAAGTACGAGATCCAAATCCCATGTAGCCATAGGACGAACGAAAGGTGGTTGTAACCGAATCACACCTTGTAGAAAAATGTGTACCTCCTATATACAAGACCAACTTCTTCTGGAAGAAAACCATCAGAGCTGAAATTTGAACCTTCAGCGAACCCAACCGCAGACTTGCTGAGAAACCTGCTTGCAGAAAAAGCAGAAATCAGGCTAGATTGAATTCTGTAGGAGGAGCCCCTCTACATTTGCACCATGAAACATAAGTCTTCCAAATACAGAGGTAATGTACAGAGGTACCTTCCTTCCTAACTCTAAGCAAAGTAGGGATTACCGTGGATGGGATCCCTTTAGGTCTCAGGATGGCCCTATCAACAGCCACGCCGTCAAACAAACCAGTGTTAAGTCTGGATAAACTACAGGACCCTGCATTAAGAGATCTTCTCTCAGAGGTAGTGGCCACAGATAGTTGATCAGCAGCAGTTGAAGGATGGAATACCAAGCTGTATGAGGCCAATCCAGAGCTACCAATAGAACCTTGGCGTTCTTCCTTTTGATGTATTGTAGAATCCGAGGGAGAAGAGGAAACTGAGGAAATAGACAGACAAAGTTGAACCGTCACGATCATAGAGCTGAAGAAAAGCAATTGATGATTTTGTCTGGATGCCATGAGGTCGACCAGAGGAAGACCCCACCATACGCGAAGAACCTGTGGGTGTAGTGCCCATACCACTGGATGCATGTCTTGCCAGCTGAGGTAATCTGCTTCCCAATTTGCTACACCTGGAATGAAGATTACTGAGAATGCCCCTGCAACTTTCTCCTCCCAGGTTCGAATCCGGCTTACTTCTTTTAAAGCCGCCCATCTGGAGCTGCCGTGGTTAATGTACGCTACTGTTTTGGCATTGTCCGACTGGACTCTGACTGTTTGGCTCCGCAACAGGGGATCTGCTGTCTGAATAGCGTAGAACACTGCCCGCAATTCCAATCTTCTGATATCCAGCGGCCTTGTAAGTGCTGTTCCTGAATCACCATCTTACATCCTTTCAGACTCGCGTCTGTGGTGAAAATAGTAACATCCCATACTCCAAATCTCTTTTCCTCCTGTAGGAGCATCGAGCTGAACCACCAGAAAAGGGGTATCTGAGTTATGGGGCTTAACTTTACCCGTTGGTGAATGAAAAGATGGGTCCCTAGTCACAGAGAGAAGGACTAGCTGAAAAATCGAGGAGAGAAAATATCAGTAAGGAAAAGGTCTCTAATGCCTTGACCATCTTCCTCAGGAGTCGAAAGCAAACATGCACCGATACCAGACGATGTCGAAGGACCTTCCTCACCATCTCCTGAATGGAAGTTGTGATGAAGGAATACTTTCTGACATAAAGTGTCCATGAGCATACCCAGAAAACTGTAGCCTCTGTGTCAGATGCAGATGAGACTTGGGAAAATTCTGAATCCAATGGAAGAATTCCGAATGAGACGGAAGAGAGCCACTGTGATGTTCTGCAGTAATTGGACCCTGGAATAGGCCATCAGTAGAAGATCGTCCAGGTAAGGGATAATAGAGATTCCCTGTTTTAACCTTGGGACTGAGGATAAGCCGAAGAGTAAGCTCTGAGTCTGGAAATGAGAGTTCCGAAATACGAATCTCAGAAACACCTGGTGAGGCGGCCAGAGAGGGATGTGAAGAAAGTCGTCCTTGGTATCCAGGGATATCGTGAAACTCTGCCCTCTAGTCCCGCAATCCCCGACTGAAGGGACAATCCTTAGGAACAGATTGAGATTCTACAAGATCAGAGTAGGTCTGACCGAGCCGTAAGGCTTCGGAACCACGAAAATACTGGAGTAAAAAAAAAAACTTTATCCTGTCTGATGACTGGGAACCTGGACCATCACTCTCGTGGATAGAAGCTAATGTATAGTTTCCTATAAAAACGATACTTCATTGGAAACTGGCAAGCCTGTGTAGAGGAGGAGACTAAAAAAAAATCTTGTATCCCCGAGGGATGAGATCCCGGATCGAAGCTTCCGTACAAGATTTTGTCCATGCTACTCTGAAGTGAGAAGAAAACACATCATGCACTAAGCTTAATAGTGGACTTAACCTCATGTTGAGTAGATGTTGTTGTTGCGACTCTGCCCCGACCTCAGGAACCACGGGAAATTGATGGTCCCGTGACCAACACGGTGTACTAAAGTACCGAAACGAGGGTCCTGAATAAGAACTCTAGAAGGAATAGCCACAAACAGAATATAAGAGGATTTACCCCCAGTAGCTTGAGAAAACCATCTACAGTCAGGTGCATAAATATTGGGACATTGACAGAATTTTTATATTTTGGCCTCTATTCACCACCACAATGGCTTTGAAATGAAACAAACAAGATGTGCTTTAACTGCAGACTTTCACATTTAATTTGAGGGTAATTACATCCAAATCAGGTGAACGGTGTAGGAATTACAACGGTTTCTATATGTGCCTCCCACTTTTTAAGGGGCCAAAAGTAATGGGACAAACTAAACAATCCTAAATCTAACTTTCACTTTTTAATACTTTGTTGCAAATCCTTTGCAGGCAATTACAGCCTGAAGTCTGGAACGCATAGACATCACCAGATGCTGGGTTTCATCCCTGGTGATGCTCTGCCAGGCCTCTACTGCAAATGTCTTCAGTTCCTGCTTGTTCTTGGGGCATTTTCCCTTCAGTTTTGTCTTCATCAAGTGAAATGCATGCTCAATTGGATTCAGGTCAGGGGATTGACTTGGCCATTGCATAACATTCCACTTTTTAGCCTTAAAAAACTCTTTGGTTGCTTTTGTAGTATGCTTCGGGTCATTGTCCATCTGCACTGTGAAGCGCCGTCCAATGAGTTTGACTGAATATGAGCTTATAATATTGCCCGAAACACTTCAGAATTCATTCTGTTGCATCAATAAATACAAGGGAACCAGTTCCATTGGCAGCCATACATGCCCACGCCATGACACTACCACCACCATGCTTCACTGATGAGGTGGTATGTTTTGGATCATGTGCAGTTCCTTTCATTATCCATACTCTTCTCTTCCCATCACTCTGGTACAAGTTGATCTTTGTCTCATCTGTCCATAGGATGTTGTTTCAGAACTGTAATGGCTTTTTTAGATGTTGTTTGGCAAACTCTAATCTGGTCTTCCTGTTTTTGTGGCTCACCAATTGTTTGCATCTAGTGGTGAACCCTCTATATTCACTCTTGTGAAGTCTTCTCTTGATTGTTGACTTTGACACATATACACCTACCTCCTGGAGAGTGTTCTTGATTTGGCCAACTGTTGTGAAGGGGTCTTTCTTCACCAGGGAAATAATTCTTCTGTCATCCACCACAGTTGTCTTCCGGGTCTTTTGGTGTTGCTGAGCTCTCCGATGCGTTCTTTCTTTTTAAGAATGTTCCAAACAGTTGATTTGGCCACACCTAATGTTTTTGCTATCTCTCGGATGGGTTTGTTTTGATTTTTCAGCCTAATGATGGCTTGCTTCACTGATAGTGACTGCTCTTTGGATCTCATATTGAGAGTCGACAGCAACTGATTCCAAATGCAAATGTCACACCTAGAATCAACTGCAGACCTTTTACCTGCTTAATTGATAATGAAATAATGAGGGAATAGCCCACACCTGTCCATGAAATAGCTTTTGAGTTGATAGTCCCATTACTTTTGGCCCCTTAAAAAATGGGAGGCACATATAGAAACCGTTGTAATTCCTACACCGTTCACCTGATTTGAATGTAATTACCCTCAAATTATACTGGAGCACATTTTAACTGGATCTGACGTCCCTGACATTGTTATACAGGATTGTTACACATTAAGGAGTTAGATGACTGAGTAAATTCATATTTTTTGCAGGTAATTAACTTTTGGGACACCTTAGTGCCCCTTTTAGTCATGATACATACAGACCCCACACAAACAGTAAAGTGTAGTAAAACAAGGTTAAAACTAAAAACTAACATATAGAGAGGCAGGAGAGAGACACACTTTACAAATAGCGCTCATAGAAGTGCCAGAAAATGCTGGGCATATAAGTAAGCAACCTGTTGCTTTAATTGCTCTCCTGACCAGCCTAAACCCTACTGTGTACTGTCAAAGCTGAATAATTGAGTGAGACAAGTTCAGTTTAAAATTTAATCGCAGCGACGCCATTTTGGAAATGAGATCACAAGACACCATTTTGTGTGGTCAGCATTAATTCAAGTTATAACCCATTAACTAAGAACAGATGGCAATGTTTTTGTTAACACCAAGGGCAACGGGAAAAACCAGCTTTCTAAGTAGATAAGGAGAGGCAATGGGTATTTTTACATACAAATTGGGAATCCCGGGATGCAGATAAAGTATAGTTGTGGCAATTGTAATATAATATCTACACAATTGGATTTGCCTGAATACTAGACAAGATGTCTCCTAATCCCATAGTTTGAGGTGATAATACATTTGCACTTCAAACAAAAGAGGTTTTGTTTTCCTTTGAACACAGCAGGTGGGGGCCTGCTGACAGAGGGCTTGTCGAATTACAACCCTCAGCCATCCACACTGCTGAAGGTTCACTTCGTGTATGAGAGATTATGCACTTAAATCTCACCCATTAATAACTAGCGTCCTTATATCAAACCCCAAATACCCACACACTACATATTCGCACATAAGGTTCCATAAGCATCAAAATGTATGATTCAAGTTGGTTAAGTTAGTTTAAATGCTAAGAAATAGAGGTTTTTGATATCTAAGGTATTATATATGATAAGCAAGGTATGTTTGATCTCGTTCTGATGCCTACGCTTTTTACAGAATCCCGGTGTTATCGGAGGAGAGATCGCATCATGCAAACTCAAGTTATGGATCGCAGAACTTATAAGCAACAAAATGTTTTAGTTGATGGAATGTTACAGGAGGCGTTACCAGAAAGACCCCGGCTGTTAGAGGCAGGAAAAGTCTATTTGAAACAACCTGTTAAATGTGTCGTTACATATGCTCCTCCTCTGGGAACCAATGAGATCAGCAGGAAGTTTCCCCTTTGTCCTGTTTCAGTCTGGGGGGGGGAATAAATACATGTGTCCAAACACTGGTTTGGGAGTTCATGCTGAATTTTGGGTGAGCTGAGGATATCTAGTGAGAAGTCTATCTCTGGATCCAGAGGCGCAGCGTATGTATAACCGTACTTGGTCTGTATTATTTCCTTTTACGCCTAAATTATGTATGTATAGATTGCGTGTAACTGACTGTACTTTTACCTGAATAATACTTGTGCGTTGGAACCACAATATTCCACTCCTGTCTTTATTTGCGGTCATACTGCGTACGCAATTAGCGTTGTCTTAGAGGTTTTTAGGCAGGGTTTTGTCTTAGAGGTTCTAGGCAGGTGAATCTTAGAGGTTTATAGGAAGGAATATATTAAAAGGTTTATTTATGATTTAACAGTACTTACAGTATCAAGTTAGGCAATCAGTTTCATCCATCGATCATCAGTGCAGCTGTCAGGTATCAGAATGAAATGTACTGGTCTGTAGTAGCATTGCAGAAGTAAAGCCTCTCTCTGTGTTAATGGCCACCAGCGCCCCCGAGGGAAGCGCTGATGGCCGCTAGAGGAAGTAGCAGATCTCCGGAGCTAGGCTCCGCCCCCCTGCTATGGCTCCCAAACAGAGTCTAGATGCGTGCTATATTGCTTTACTAGCTGCTGCTAGTTGTTTTGGCTGCCCCGTTAATCGGAGCAGCCTGCAATTGCTGGATGACCTTGAATGCCCCACTGCACAGCATGTTGCACTTCTGCTCGCTCAGGGTCTGTGCTGGGGGCCATCACAATGAACTCTCCGGCTTGAACACCGAGTGGGTCCACCCTTTGCAAATGCTGCAATTATGTTAACCTAGCTACCCCACTAGACGGGTAGCCAGGTATACTCACGTGGCTGCTCCTGCTGCCGGTGTGAGGCTGACTAATGGAGGTCCGCTATGCGTGCTGCCAGCAGCGGCATGCGGGACCTCCTATATGTAGACAGATGTCTGTTGTAGTCGAGGACCCCAGGCGAACTGCATGCATTTGCAAGCGGGTCCCCCTGGCAGCTCCATCAGTGCAGACAGGCACTGCAGCTGCTGTCTGTCTGTTCCTGTCAATTTATTTTTTTCAGCGCAGTAGCACTATTTTATTAAAAACCCTGTGGATAATGTGAGAAACATCAGCTCCCCTCGGGCACAGATTAAGACTGAATCTTGGAGGGGGGGGGTATAGAGGGGGGAGGAGCCAGTCACACTTCTTAGAATTTAAAGTGCCAAGCTCCCTCTCAGCACCGTCTATACCCCACTGTCTTTGGTCTCCAGTGTCCCCTAGTGGCTGAAGGAGAAACCATGTAGACTACAGCAATGAAAGCAATTGATAATCAGGATGTCACTTGAATGTACTAGACAAACTCTGTAGGTAGTACATAAACAAGTCTGTGACAAAATGGTTTATACAAATGTGAAGATTTACATGTAATCGCATAGGAAGTGTGCCAACTTGCAAGCTTCAAGTGAAAATTTGGTCTTTTAAGAGACAGAAGAGAATCAATCTCTCAGAGCTGTTAGTACTCCAAGACTTGTTTTTTGAGTAAAATAAATAGTTTAAAACTAAAAAGTGTTTCATGAACCGAGCTGTATTAATACTATGGCTCAAAAATGTTTGTCAGGGTTGATAAAGAAAGGGTTACGAGAAAAAAGGTAAATATGTTTTTTGTTGATGTGTAAAAAGTCTGTTAAATTGTATAATCAAAATCTGGGTGTGGCGCAGCATGTGTGCAAAGTAATAGACTTTTTCCAAGTACTATTAACAAGAAATATTCCATGCGTGATGCCGTGACATCTCTTCATTGTGTTTTCTGTATTAAGGGATTTATTTGTATGAACATACTGTTTTCTGCTTTTAAATTTACAAGTAACATGGGCAAGAAAAAAACCAGAAATCACATGTTTGCAATACAAAAAGCTTGCATACAGGTGTGCCAAAGACTCAGCATGGAAAGTTACATAACCAGGACTGGAGTCTGCACCCTGGGAATAAAATCGATTTGTTATAAGAAGAAGAATTGATATTATGGCGGAGTATTATCCTTTACAATATCAGGAGCTACACGATGACATTTCAGAGAAAGCAACATTTAAAAAAGAAAAATAAACTGTAAAAATATTTGTGGTCAGTGAAAAAATGTGATGCTGGGTCTTCCTTTAGTGGACTATAGGCCTGATTCAGATTTGGGAATAGAGGGCCTGATTCAGAGCCGGACACTCTGACAAGAACACTCGCTCTGAATCAGGGCCCTCCTACCTATTATTGGAGCGGCCTCCTGGCCGCTCGCATAGCTGTGGGTGACCACCCACAGCTTATGCGAGCGGCCAAAAAGATGGTCGCGATGGTCAAGACCATCGCGACCATCGGGCTTGCAACGAGACCCTGCAGCAAGCCCAGGAGTGGGCTTGGCTCTATCAACACCCCCGGCACGCCCACCACCCTTTGGTGAGAGACCCATAGCGACGGCTTGGCTGTCGCTATTCAGGTCTCGCGCATGCGCACGACGGAGCTCCCTCCATCGTGAGCATGTGCACTAGGGCACCATCGACCCGCTTGCGAGCGCTCAGCACTCGCGAGCGGGTCTGAATCAGGCCCAGAGTAAGATAGAGCAAGTAACTGTGTACCTGGACAAACCATGTTGCAATGCAAGGGGTGCAAAGACATTTGGAATGCATACGTTACAAACCAGCACATACAAAGCTGTTTAACTGGTGTACTGTACAAGTTGCTTAACATCTTCTGTACTGCATAAATCTAAATGTGGAAACTAGAATAAATATAACTGGGACACAAAGACCTGTGTATGATAAATTAAGTGAAGGAGTACATAATAACTGCTTAATTGAGAACAACTCCACACAATGCAGTTATTAAACCTCTATACAAAGCCAATAATTTCAAACAATACATCAGTGGAGCTATGGGGCAGGACATGTATGGCTAGTATGCTAGGTAACAAGTAGCATCAAATCACTGAGTCATACAGTCAGTAGTGGACAGGAAACTAGCTAGATGGCAGCAACAATCTATGCAGGGATAATAACAGTAAAGAGAAACCCAGATAAGTGGATTAACTGCACACCTTTTACAGAAGGTTGAAGAAGTGAACAAGTGCCCAGAGTATGGGATGGGATTTATTATACTCCCAAATTCTTGTTTTCTGATAATAAAACTTTTAAGCATAAAATGAGCTTTAATTGTTTGGAGAACATTTTGTACAGAAAGACACACTGCCCAGGCTGTAAGGCTATTACTAGAGATAGTTCTACTATGTCGAATATAGGACCAGTCCAGAGACATACAAGGGAGGCTAATATATATATGGGCATCTCTACTTCATTTCACATCATTGGACTACATTTGTTTGTATAATAATTCCTTCAATGTACAAAGTTGCGTAATATGCGATGTCTTATAAATAATAATAATAATAATAATAATAATAATAATATGCGGTGTCTTATAAATAATAATAATATGTGGTGTCTTATAAATAATAATAATATGCTGTGTCTTATAAATAATAATAATATGCTGTGTCTTACAAATTATAATAATATGCTGTGTCTTACAAATAACAATAATAATAATAATATGCAGTGTCTTATAAATAATAATTATAATAATATGCTGTGTCTTACAAATAACAATAATAATAATAATAATAATAATAATAATAATAATAATAATAATAATAATAATAATATGCGGTGTCTTATAAATAATAATAATAATAATAATAATAATAATAATAATAATAATAATAATATTCTGTGTCTTATAAATAATAATAGTAATAATATGCTGTGTCTTATAAATAAAAATAATATGCGGTATCTTATAAATAATAATAGGCTGTGTTGACTGGTCATCAATGTCACAAAGTAAAATACACAGTTAAATGAAACGACAATTACCTGAATGTGCAGGAATGCCAAGTGTTTTCCCATCAAATCTTACTGGAAATGGCTTCATTATCTAACAAGAAAATTCAGAAGTTTTTAAAATAATGTCATGTTTCTCAAGACAAACACAGATGGGTTAAAAGTAATATTTATTATTTCTAGGTTTATAGTAACAGTGCCAAAACATAACTATGGGCCTGATTCAGAGCCGGACGCAATGGCGATTAAGTACGCAGATTGAGCAATTGTTTGCCATCGTGCATACGTATAAACTGCACTGCGCGTGCGAATGAACTGCGATTAGGGGTGCGCAGAGGAATCCATTGCACAGTAAGTGACAGGTTTTCAGCATTTGGGAGTAGTAAAAGGGGGAGGGTGGTCAGAAAAACGCAGGCGTGTAAGACCGTTTATACGCCATTACATGGTCGTGCATATATTGGCCCTTGCGATCTCCTATGCAGCATGAGCGCTCTCTGCGTGCCTGGAGAGCAGCCAAGTCTGCAAGGGCAAGATGGCCGCTCGATGTGCGTCAATGTTACCGATATTTACGCAGGTAAACGAAGTCATATGCAGATGAGTGGGCGTCCCCATGCTCTTTGCAACCATTAGCATATTTTCGCAGCTGAGATGCGTACAAAAATGCAGCTGCGATTGCATTAACGTTCATCTCTGAATCAGGCCCTATAATCTTAAAATGGGTACACATCAGATCACGGTCATTTATTCCTAATTTGCATAGTTATCCAGGTTACAGGCGAGAACAATTAAAAAAAAATGAAAGCTGCAGGCAGGGCAGTTTCTAGGGTCTGAGGCTCCCAGTGCGAGCAGTCAAAATGCACCGCCCCCCTTCCCCAAGAAGCAGTAATATTGTGGAGTGGGCGTGGCCTCATCGTGAGGGGGTGTGGTATCACAGTAAGGGAGCGTGATCTCGAAAGACCACAGAATGTCAGCCACTGTGACTACTGAGCCCAGGGGTGGCTAACCTGTCAGAGGCAAAGTGCTGAAAAATATATATAGCTAAATCAAAGACAGACAGCATGCGCGCGCTCAAAAAATGGGGTGTGGCCTAGCTGTCACAAGCCCACGCCGCATTTCTGTGTGCATGCCTTTGGTGTGACATTTGCAGAAGTATGACCTTGCATCACACCCGTTTTTAGTCACGTTGGTAGCAAACCCAGCGCATTGAAAATACAAGCCAGATCCACATAAAATACACTGCAACAAACCACTTCCACATAACATATATTGGAAAAGCCAGAGGCACATTAACCACGTTTTAAAACCACATCCACCTGAAATACATTATTAAATCCAGAACCACATAAAACACATTGAAAAAACAAGATTCACATAATACACACTTCATTCCAGCCCCCTCCCTTGCCATTCCATCCCGACAGGTCTTAGGCTTCCCCCCCACTGGCTCTCAGGCAAAAGTGCCCATTATGCAGTGTCCCCTGTAGTTGTGCCCCTTATGCAGTGCCCACAGTGGTAGTGCAACTTATGCAGAGCCCACAGTAGTGGTGCCCTTTATGCAGTGCACCCAGTAGTAGTGCCCCCAGGAGTGGTGCCCCCTGTAGTCATGCCCCCATCAGTAATGCCCCCAATAGTAATGGTCCCTGTTGTAGTGTCCCCAGTTGTATTGCCCCCAATAGTAATGCCCCCTGTAGTAGTGTCCCCTGTATAAATTCCCCAGTATTAATGCCCCTGTATTAGTGCCCCCAATAGTAATGCTCCCTTTGTAGTAGTGCCCAAAGTAGTAAAGCCCCAAGTAGTAGTGCCCCTGGGCCCTGAGTAATGCCCCCAGTAGTGGTGCCTACTAAGCAATGCCCCCAGTAGAAGTGCCCCCCGAGTAATGTCCCCATTAGTAGTGCCCGGGTGCCCCCAGTAGTGGTGTCTCCCCCAGCAGTAGTGCCCCCAGAGTAATGTCCCTAGCAGTAGTGCCCGGGTGCCCCCAGTGGTAGTGCCTTCCCCAGTAGAAGTGCCCCCCTTAAAATGTCCCTAGTAGTAGTGCCCGGGTGCCCCCCCGTAGTAGTGTCTCCCCCAGTAGAAGTGCCCCCCTTGTAATGTCCCTAGTAGTAGTGCCCAGGTGCCCCCAGTAGTGGTATCTCCCCCAGTAGAAGTGCCCCCTTGTAATGTCCCTAGTAGCTGTGCCCGCGTGCCACCAGTAGTGGTGGCTCCCCCAGCAGAAGTGCCCCCAGAGTAATGTCCCTAGTAGCAGTGCCTGGGTGCCCCCAGTGGTAGTGCCTCCCCCAGCAGACGTGCCCCCCCCTCCTCCAAGTATTGTCCCTAGTAAAAGCTGCCTGCACAAAAAAAAACAAAAACACTAATACTTACCTTCAGCTCCGCTCTGCTCAGCTGCTCCTCTGCACTGTGGGAAAGAAGTCATGACCAGGGCCGCAACTAGGGGGGGGCTAGAGGTGCACGTGCACCGGGTGCCGGATTGCAGGGGGTGAAAAAAGCTGACTCGAGGTGGCTTGGGGGCTGCAGACTCAGAAAACGGCCATCCAAAAATGGCCGCCGCCAAAAAGGCGACAGATGCTAGAGGTCCTACTGGACCTCTAGTGTCTGTTAGGCCAGTGCAATGCAGACAGCACTCCCGGCTGAGATACACTGGGGCCGGGGAAATGGGGCTGAGAGACGCACAGGGGTCAAGACACGCACACTAGGGGGTTGCAAAATTGCTGCCTTGCACCAGGTGACAGATATCCTAGTTTCGGCCCTGTCATGACGTCCTCCCATAGTGCACACTGGGGGAGCCGGAAGCCCGAGCCTCCGTCTCCGGCTGCTCTGCTCTGCCGGGTGCCCGCTGGTAACTGAATCTCAGCGGGCGCCCGGCAGTTCACAGCCTGTTTCTGCAGCAGGTGTCGATTGCACGGGTCGCCTGCCCCTAGAAACGGCCCTGGCTGCAGGCCTACTTCAGAGTCCGGTCTTCAACACGGGCAACACCGGGTATCCCAGCTAGTATATGAGAAGACACTAATAGAGCATGTAGTTGTGGTCTTATATTACCTGACCATTTAGCATGATCAAGCATATTGAGACGTACAAAGTTTTATCTATAAGGACATATTAGAAAAATGTGACTCCATAGTGACCATTTAGTTTAAACCAGTCCTGGAGAGCTGACCGTGCTAAGAGCTAAAGGTATAAATGTCAGTACCATTCACTTTGTCCGTTAGCTTCAGCTGGAACGTGGAGGAGACCGTATGTCCAGTACCAGTCTGACTATCGTTATGGGAGTCTTGTTGTGACAAAGGAGCTCCCCACAATTAGAAAAGATACTTAGAAAACACTTTTAAGCTGTAAAATGCAAAACTAAGTATATACAGTAAGCATTTGTTATCAATTGCATGTTTTTGTTATTATCACTTATTTGTACTGAATAAACTATATTTTTACTATCAACGCCTTTTGTCTCAGGGTATTATTTATTGGCTGACATCAGATCATTTTAGTGCCTCACACTACAGTGACAGAGGAACTAATCACTTGTATGGATTAAGCATTTAGTGACCATCTTATTATGAGGAAAGAACTAGGTGAATACGTCCTTGATTACGGTATCTACAGTTTTGAGAAATCCTTTTAATAACAACCAAACTAAAGTACAAATAGTACGTACATCACTATAAAAAAATACTTAACATATTTTGTCCCTTTACCTTTGGATTATCTATAATAGGAGTTACAATGAGATCAGAATCTGTGAATATAAGGCTTCTTATTTTCCTCTCAAAGTCCAGCTGATTGGAACATGCACTGTCCACCTATAATGATACAATGGAGAAATGAGTACAAATAAGTGGCAGAAGTATGGCAGAAAGAAGAGTAAATGGCTATAAACGCATACTATTAGACAGCTGTGCACAACAGAACAGCAATAATTGTGGACTAAGGGCCTGATTCAGACCCGCTCGCAAGCGCTATGCACTCGCAAGCGGGTCGATGGCCAGGCAGTGCGCTACCGCCACGTGCGCACTGCGTGTGCCCCGGTGCGAGTGAGAAATTCGCTCGCTCCGGGGCTCGCTACAAACAGGGCGGCTGTCGATGTTGATCGACAGCTCGCCTCATTTTGTAGGCAGGGGGGGGGGGGGGTGGCTGGTCAACCGGAGGGAGGCTCTACTGACATATATATATATATATATATATGATATAATGTGCTCTATTAGAGCCGGAAGCTCTATTAGACCACAAGGGTCTCGACGCAAGCCCGATGGTCGCGACCATCACCTGGCTGCTTGCAAAAGCTGCGAGCACAGCTTAGCGAGCGGCCAGGAGGCCGTTTTTTTATTTTTTTTAAAGCGGCCGCCTTGATTCAGAGCGAGCGCTCGCTTTTTGCAAGCGGCTCTGAATCAGGACCTAAGTCTTTGGTCTTAGTAAACTTATAATAACTTGCACAAATCGTACTTAATAATCAATTAAGTAATAAATAATAATTAAGTAATAAATACATGCACCTCCTTTGGAGCCTACAAATATATAAATGCTTGCTGTCAGAGGGGCTGAGTCTTTGGACGCATTTGTGAATCCTAATGCAGATTCCAGATTATCAGGAATCTATGCAAGCCCCATTCTGCGATACCACACGCAGACTGGCAGTGATTAACAGTCTGCTGTCGGTTCTGGGTGGGGAGGGGGCAGCAATGGCCTCAGTTTCCCAAAGGGGAGGAAAGAGGCCAGAATCTCAGTCGGCAGATGAAGAATTCCCAGCCTCTTTCTCTCATCTGCGGTGCCCGGCTTGCGTGACCCCATGGGTCACTCTGCCTGCTGCTGGTCAAACAGATGCAGGAGACACGTCGCCTCCTGTTGCATTACCATAATTGTGGTATCACAGCTGCTACCAGGTTAGCAGCTGCGATAGATATATTGCAACCAAAGCTGAATTAGCCTCACAGATGGTAAACCTGAGCTGCTTCACACAAGAGAGGAGTACACCCTCTAAAAACCAATATAACCAATACTAGAAAACAGCACCTCAAAACCAACTCTTAGGTGTGGTATAAATGTCATTATTAGTTATTTATGTGCAAATGTGGAAATTGGGGAAAAAAGGCAACAGGAATTCAACTACAAAAAAAAAAAAAGTGTTCCTTCACTTTGTGCTAAATCTTAATAGAAGTACATCCTCACACCATAAATCATCTTTTCTGTTATGTCACTGACATCAACCACTGTACCTCTGACAGAATTAATGTATACCAGTCCTGTATATGTCTACAGAAGGTGCTGTGGTTGGATTGTACTATATAATGACATCATAGGGCAAGAGGTGCAAGAATTTAGGACTAATGCCGGGTACACACTAGGCGATATAATGTGCGCACAGTCGACTAATGAAACACTGTTCAGTGCATCAGCGCGTGTGTACACACAATATATCATTGAACAACGATTTTTACACATATATCGCATCGGCTGTGCTGCACGGCAGATGTGACATATCTGAAATACATATTGTTCACATCTGCCTGTGTTTACACACGACTGACCGACTCATATGCTGGCTACAGGAAGCAGTGAATATGACATCACAGATGGTTCTCCTGACCAGACATAACGTGCATCCAATTGGTAAGAGTGTACGCTTACCAAAATCAGTCGGTCACTCGTAGTGTCGGGCCGTCATCCAGATGTGTACACCACATAAGAAAGACGTGTGATTATTGGGGCACATTTATTCACACTGTCAACAATTGAGACTGATAGAGGAACTTCTAGTTCAGATTATTGCATTGATTTATTTTTATTTTTTGCTATTTTGGACTGCATTCATTAGTGTCTCATTTTTCTTTCATTCCCGTTTCCATTTTCTCCTCATATATGCATACAGACATATAAAAGTTGGTTTACTAGTACTGATTAGATTATCTCCTATGGAGTACCTAAACCAGAGACCACCAGTAGTTAATACATTTGTTTTTGTTTTTAAACAAAAGTTACACATGTTACACTCTGCTCTTGCAAAAAAAAAAAAAAAAACTGACTTATGACACATTTACAATAACAAAAACAAAATATATTGACATCATCAATGCAAGAGATAGGTGTGGCACCAGGCACATAGCCGGTAAGGGGTGGGGGGAGAGGTGCTTTGGGCTTGTGTTCACTTGAATAGGATAGGCTACATAGCAGTCTGTGCACAGGGCACACAGTGACATTGGTGTGAGTGGTGGGTGAATAGGATAGGCTACATAGTCTGTGCACAGGGCACACAGTGACATTGGTGTGAGTGGTGGGTGAATAGGTTAGTCTATACAGCAGTCTGTGCACAGGGAACCCAGTGACATTAGTGTGAGTGGTGTGTGAATAGGTTAGGCTATACAGCACTCTGTGCACAGGGCACAGAGTGACATTGGTGTGAGTGGTGGGTGAATAGGTTAGGCTATACAGCAGTCTGTGCACAGGGCACAGAGTGACATTGGTGTGAGTGGTGGGTGAATAGGATAGGCTACATAGCAGTCTGTGCACAGGGCACACAGTGCCATTGGTGTGAGTGGGGGGTGAATAGGATAGGCTACATAGCAGTCTGTGCACAGGACACACAGTGACATTGGTATGAGTGGTGGGTGAATAGGATAGGCTACATAGCAGTCTGTGCACAGGACACACAGTGACATTGGTGTGAGTGGTGGGTGAATAGGTTAGGCTATACAGCAGTCTGTGCACAGGGCACACAGTGACATTGGTGTGAGTGGTGGATGAATAGGATAGGCTACATAGCAGTTTGTGCACCAGGCACACAGTGACATTGGTGTGAGTGGTGGGTGAATAGGATAGGCTACATAGCAATCTGTGCACGGGGCACACAGTGACATTGGTGTGAGTGGTGGGTGAATAGGATAGGCTACATAGCAGTCTGTGCACAGGACACACAGTGACATTGGTGTGAGTGGTGGATGAATAGGATAGGCTACATAGCAGTTTGTGCACCAGGCACACAGTGACATTGGTGTGAGTGGTGGGTGAATAGGATAGGCTACATAGCAGTCTGTGCACAGGACACACAGTGACATTGGTGTGAGTGGTGGATGAATAGGATAGGCTACATAGCAGTTTGTGCACCAGGCACACAGTGACATTGGTGTGAGTGGTGGGTGAATAGGATAGGCTACATAGCAGTCTGTGCACAGGGCACACAGTGACATTGGTGTGAGTGGTGGGTGAATAGGATAGGCTACATAGCAGCCTGTGCACAGGGCACACAGTGACATTGGTGTGAGTGGTGGTTGAAGGCGCTGCTGCTACCAGTCTGTATAGCGCTGCTGGTTACGTGGGTCACTCCTGCAACAGGGCCCCTATGCATAACCATGCAACTAGAACACCACAATTAAAAAAAATGTTGGCAGAAGGGATTTTATTGTGGGCGAAGCCGTGGGCAACAGTTTTTAACATAAAACACTAGTAGTAGTTACTAATTAGTAGTTATTAATAGGTCTTCAGTATAAATCTAATCTACTAAACTACTTGCACACAATAATCTTAATATAAATACAATATGTGAAATTGTATGAACATATTTAATTCATTTTAGGGCTTATTCTGAGCACATTGTGAGCACTCCACTTGTTGCATACAGAATAACTTGCAGGCATAGGGATTACTCAGCCAGGTTATGCAGTAATGTAAGACGCGGGAACAGAAAATAGCACATAAGAGCTTTTAAAGTGTTTTGGACTAGCGCACATCTTATACTACTGTCTGTGTAACCAGCAGATGTATGCTGGCATCTGGAACAATGATCAGTGTTTTCTGAACACTTTTCTTGTTTTGTCTCAATGACAGAGGGTCAGAAATTGCTTACAAAATGCTTGCTAATGTCCATATATTGACAACAATAACAATCAACATCAGTAGATAAATATGTTTGCCAAATATTCAGTGGCACGGTGGTTAGCACTGCTGGCTCACAACGCTGGGATTAGGAGTTGGATTCTAACCAAGGCAACATCTGTGTGGAATTTATATGTTCTCCATGCATTTGTGTGGGTTTCTTCTCTGTGCTAGGAAATACCGGCAGTAGGCTACACTGTGGTAGGGACTGATGTGAATTAATTATTCTCTGTAAAGTACTGTACATTGTAATATATAAATGTTATATAAATTAAACTGAAAAAGAAATACATTTGAACTTGAAAGAAAAAACCAATACATAATCTGCTCAGGTTGTGTGGTAGGGCATTTAGAATTTAAGCTGTATTGGGGCAGGGGTTGTTGTGAATGATAACATATTTTCTGTACAGCACTTCATAACATAATTGCCAATATATAAATAATAATATTTTATATAATACATTATTGCCAATATATAATTATTATTTTAAATAATACATATTGTCAATATATAAATAATATATTTTATATATATGCCCTCACATGAAACAGCTTTAAGCAGGATTTTGCCTTGTAAAAATATATATATATATATATATATATATATATATATATATATATTTATTAAACAAACATATTGAGGCAAAGGTAAACTAATCAAATATTTTTAATCGAGCTCAGTACAAATGATGAGACTATATATGGAGTACTTTAATACAAAATTAAACATTTAGAGACATCTATAATTAAGCAGGTTCCAAGATCAAAGAAAGTGCAGTGACCTTTGCAGAATGCATTAGATGAAGCTTAGCCACATGGCCACCTAGGGTCCAGCTTCTTAATCTGCAGCATTCACTTTCATACAGTTAATGATTCTTTCTTTCTTGTAAAATTAATAGTAGGAGTACAATATTAGCCAATAACTGAATTATACACACAATCATAGCACAGTATATACAATGGACATTATTTTCTCTCAGTTTTATTTAATTGTTTAAAGTGTACTCTATTTATTTGAAGATTAATAAATAAGCCAGCATGATTGCTCTAATTTAGCATACCATTTCTCCATTACTTTTGTATTTCAACACTTCTGTTTTCTATCAAGCTACTCTATTGTGTATTAATTTATGTACTGATTGTTAAAATAAAAAAAAAGTGTACTTTACGTCTTTAAGGAAAAGAATGATTATGGTATTTTTTTTTTTTACATTTTGTGTATGAAATAAAGTTTGCAAGACTATGACAAGTACATATGATTGAATATATTAATATTCCATAGACAAAAAACCTTACGGTTTCATATGTCCCATTGAGGCTGCTTAGACATGATCTGAAAATTCACAAAATCTATTGATTTTCTGTCACTCAAACTCCAAAAAGCAATGAAATTACGATCATTAAGGCTGATGCCTTAATGGACGTGTTCCTTGTGCAATACAGATATGGTATGCCATCACACCCTATGGTTAACAGCAGATTCAGCACTCTCACAGAATGAGATTGCTGTCACTCACAAAATGGTGGAGCTATTAATTCACAGAATTGTGTGCTCATTGGAATACACACATGCAGTCTATGCAACTGACGTCAAAGCAGAAAAGAGCTGTGCAGATGGGATAAAAGTGATGTGGATTGGGGGAGGAGACACAGCAGCGTGGATAGGTGAGACACAAAGGCGTGTAGAGGAGGGAAGGTTAAGCAGTACAGAGGGGGGGTAGCCAAAGTAATGCAGATGGGTGGAAAATAGTGGTGCGGACGGGGGGAAACAGAGTGGCACGGTTTGGGGGGACAGCGACGTGGATGGGGAAGCAAGTGGCATGGACATGGGAAGACAGGCATGACAGATTGGTGCGGATAAGGGAATACAAACTAGCACAAGGTTTTTTGTCTACGGAATTTCATAGCTTTTTTAAAATTTATTAACTATCAGGGTTTGGATGAGCAAACCGGGCCACCTGCAGGGGAGAAGGGCAACAAAATGGTACTCTAACGCAGGTGGAAGAGGGGACAGCACACAGTAGGTTGGTTTGGGAGGTGCAGAGTGCGAGACGGCTGTAGTCGTGTGGGATAGCGGCAGCAGCGGTGGTGCAGAGCAGTGGCAGCGGTGCAGTGCAAAGGGGGCATCAGTGGGCAACAGAGGGTGGAAGAGGGGACCGCACACAGGAGGTTGGTTTGCATACCTTCCAACTGTCCCGCTTCCAGTGGGACAGTCCCGTTTTTCTGGGACTGTCCCGCTTGCCTTCCGCAGTGTCCCGCGGTGGGGGGAGAAGTTGGGGGGAGCATAAACTGCTGCTCTGCATAGCAGAGCAGCAGGTGTGCAGGGGGAGAACATGCCATGCGTATCTGTTCTCTTGTGTAGGGAGAGCCTGGGGGCTGGCCAGCGTCTCGGAGAGTGCTGGGCACGCCCCCAAAGTGATAAAAACGGGGGAAGCCGCAAGGATCTGCCCCTTTTACAGCAAGCCACGCCCAGTTTTCGGGCGCGCAACCTGTACCTCCTCAACATCTTTAAATGTTGGGATATATGGGTTTGGGAGGTGCAGAGTGCGAGATGGCTGTAGGCGTGTTGGCGACAGAGGGCTCACTGGTAGTGAGTATACACCTGAGAAAATCAAATCAGTAAGTCACAGATGGACGAATGCAACAGTGAGATCTACGCATTTATGTTAAAAATTGAATGTGTAAAAAAAAAAAAAAGGCACCCCCACAGAAAACAACCAGCCCCGGGATTTGGAGCACCAGTACTGGCTGTGCTAAATACAGGGGACAAACGACGTAGGGGTCCCTGTATTAAGCACAACCAGCACCAGGCTTTTGAGATCCTGTCCTGGTTGCCAAAATACGGGGGACTAATGACATAGTGGTCCCCTGTATTTGGTGCAACCAGCACAGGGCTCTGAGCCGGTGCTGGTTCCGGAAATACAAGGGGGAAAAAATGCATAGGCAGGCCGGGGATCCCTGGGTAGTTGGGGACCCCCCCACAATAAAGGGGTCCCCCTCCCCAGCCACGGCTCGCGACGTCATCGCCCCGCCCCCTCGGCTGACTTAAATACAGCCAGCATCGTGAGCCCCGTCCATTCAGTCGTCGGCCGGGGAGTTGGAGAGACCAGCTGATGAATGAAGACGACAGGAAGCCCTGGATGTGCGGCGGCCGCACAAAAGAGCTTACTGGTCGCCGCGCTCCAGGTGAAGACGCCGCAGAAGTCCTGGATGGGCGACGACCATGTAAAAGAGCTTAAAGGCCGTCGCCCCCCAGGTGAAGGTGCGGCATAATAAAATAATTTAAAAACGGTTTTTGTTTTATTTTAATATTTCTTTTGCAGGGGTACTATAGGTGCCAGCAGGCCCTTAATATCCCGCCTGCTGGTACTTGTGGTTCTTCAAGTACCAGCATGCAGGGGATACCTGCTGGGACTTTTAGAACTATTGCAAAAGCCAATTTTTATATTTTCTTATGCACCACACTATAAATAATCAGCCCGGCACCCACCGCCCAGGGGTGCCAGGGATAGCCCCGGGCTATCAGCCTGGGCCTGGGGTGCCCTGAGGAGGGGGACCCCTTTATTGGGGGGGTCCCAAACTACACCCAGGGATCCCCGGCCTGGGCTGACTAGCGGTCATTGGCGATGCTGCGGCTGGGGGACCCGGTGAAAGGGCTCCCCTGGCTGTGGCGTGGCCCCCCCCCCCCCCCGCGCGCGCTAGACGGGGTGCGGTGCTGGTTCTGGGAAATACAGGGGGAGCCCTATAACACAACACACTTTAATATTGTAATATTTTATTTTACAGGTCTTCACCTGGGGGACGGCGGCCTTTAAGCTCTTTTGCATGGCCGCCGCCACCCCAGGACTTAGGCATCTTCACTCGGCGGGAGCCAACCCGCCAGGGCTTCTGTGTTTTCGTCTGGCAGGCGCCAACCCGCCAGGGCTTCGGCGTATTCGCCTGGCGGGCATCAACCCGCCAGGGCTTCGGTGTCTTCGCCTAGTTGGCGGCAGCCTGTGATATCTCTTTTTCGTGGCTGCCTCCCACTAGGACTTCTGGTGTCTTCACCTGGCGGGTACCAACCCGCCAGGGCTTCCACGTCTTCACCTAGTGGGCGACAGCTTGTGTCAGCTCTTTTGCATGGCCGCCGCCCACTAGGACTTCCGGTGTCTTTGCCTGGCGGGCAGCAACCTGCTAGGGCTTCGGCTTTTTCGCCCGGCGGGCACCAACCCGCCAGGGCTTCCGCCTCTTCACCTAGTGGGCTTGTTGCCTGTGTCAGCTCTTTTGCATGGCCGCCGCCCACTAGGACTTCATGTGCCTTCGCCCGGTGGGCGACAACCCGCCAGGGCATCGGCGTCTTCGCCTGGCGGGCGCCCACCTGCCAGGGCATCTGGCGTCTTCACCTAGTGGGCGGCAGCCTGTGTCAGCTCTTTTACATGGCCGCCACCCACTAGGACTTCCGGTGTCTTCGCCCGGCGGGCGCCAAACCGCCAGGGCTTCGGCATCTTCGCCTGGCGGGTGCCAAACCGCCAGGGCTTCAGCGTCTTTGCCTGGCGGGCGCCCACACGCCAGGGCTTCTGGCGTCTTCACCTGGGGGGTGGCTGCCACCTCCCCAGGGCTTCTATGGTCCTCCGCAGGCTCCCAACGGGACCAGCGCGTTCAGGCGTCGGCGGCGGGCCTGGATCTGAGAAGATCCTGTCCCCGCCAGCCATTCTGCCGAGTATGGCAGTGGAGTCCATTTTCAAATTCAAAGATGGCCGCCGCGAGCCGTGATTGGCTAGCGGCGGCCATCTTTGAATTTCCAAAATAGCGGAGGCGCCATTTTTGAAATGGGCGCCACTGCCGTATTCATCATAATGGCTGTAGGGGTCTGAAATCTCTCCGGTCCACGCCAGCCGTCATTGCCCTCACCGCCGCTGGACCCTCCACTGCCGCCGGACCCGTGGCCACCGGACCCTCCGCCGCCAACACCCGCGCCCCTGACGACACCCACGTCCCCCGCCAACAACCGCGACCCGCAGCCACCGCTGAGGTCCCCACTACCGCCCACAAACGACGGCCATCTTGCTGCACCCAAGTGAAGCCACTATGACTACTCATGCAGGAAGCTCCTACTGCGGCTGCGCAACAAGTTGAAAAGTCCTATATTTATAATGACGCACTCTTGAGGTAATAGTTTAAAAACTGTCACTTTACCTGAAAACTGTCTAATTTACCTGAACCCCACAAGCACGTACCCTGGCACAATAGCTACCTAATAAAACAAACCCAAAGTCTAAATTCCACCCCTAACTTGAGTTTTACCTTCACAAAAATCCCCCATAGGCTATTGTACAAAAGGGTTCCTAATTCACAATGTCAGTAAAAGTGAAAGTTGGAGCATTTAGATTACTCCCAAATGCTAATTTTTTATGTTTTTCCCTGAAATTTGGCATGCAGCACCGAGCGACGGTTCTATCCGGCCATACCAAATTTCAGATCCGTACCTCCTATAGCTTTTGAGGTGTAGCCCCTTGAACACCCTGCCCCCCCCCTTCAGAATTCTCTATGGAGAAATAAGTTTTTTTTTTTAGACGCAGCCTTAATATACGGGCACGACTGTGCCCTTATAATAAAAATGGAAATATAGTGGCACCAGCGCTACAGGTATAGTGGATCAGAACACTCTCAAATAACGGGTGGCAAAAAAAATCTATTTTATTGCCTAAAATATGGATAACACAGTGAACATATAACATTTCATAAACATAAAACTCGTTTCCATAAAGTGCATACAGTATATTCACACATGCACTCTCTTTAGTGCGATTTGCTGCTATACTGTTATGCACTTTATGATACCGTGTTCTACGATACATTATTCAATCTATGCAATTTGCAGCTTTATTCACACATGCACTCTCATTAGTGTGATTTGCTGCTATACTGTTATGCACTTTATGATACCGTGTTCTACGATACATTATTCAATCTATGCACTTTACAGCTTTATTCACACACGAACTCTCTTTAGTGCGATTTGCTGCTATACTGTTATGCACTTTATGATACCATGTTCTACGATACATTATTCAATCTATGCACTTTACAGCTTTATTCACACATGCACTCTCTTTAGTGTGATTTGCTGCTATACTGTTATGCACTTTATGATACCGTGTTCTACGATACATTATTCAATCTATGCACTTTACAGCTTTATTCACACACGAACTCTCTTTAGTGCGATTTGCTGCTATACTGTTATGCACTTTATGATACCATGTTCTACGATACATTATTCAATCTATGCACTTTACAGCTTTATTCACACACGAACTCTCTTTAGTGCGATTTGCTGCTATACTGTATGCACTTCATGGAACAGAGTTTTATGTTTATGAAATGTTATATGGTCGCTGTGTTATCAATTTTTTTAGGCAATATTTTTTTTTGCCACCCGTTATTTGAGAAAGTGTTCTGATCCGCTATACCTGTAGCGCTGGTGCCACTATATTTCCATTTTTGAAATCACTACTTTGGGGCAAAGGGATACCCCTCCCTTAGTGACTAACAGCTGCTTAAAAGGTGTGCCTCAGGGACCCACCTCCTATTCTTTTTTACTAATACCCCCCGAATATATTAATAAGTTTTGAATGCTGCTCTTATGTAACAATTAGCTTTTAGGCATACACTATACACATAAAAACAAGTGCAACTGTGGTATGTGCAGCCGGAAATAAAATACTGCATAACATATTAAACAAGAACAGGTGACTGTAAAGCCGCATACACACGGAAAGATGTGCTGTAAGAACGATATTGGTGAGAGATTTATTTTGAACTTTCTGTAGTGCAGGACAAACGATATTGGGTGTACACACTGACAGATATCTTTCAGAGAAGTCATCCTACCACATCTCAAATTTTCCTGCATGTACGGATGACCAAAGATATCGTTATCGTCCAGTGGGAGCGTGCATCGTTGGTCGTTCATTGCATATACGCGGAACGATATATTGTTGAACGATATCGTTCAAAGATATTGTCTAGTGTGTATGCCCCTTAAGGTACAAATACCATCACTTATATAAAGGAAGATTAAAGGCAGATGGGGCAGGGAGGGTTGGATCCATTTTGTGTCTATTTTCTAGCAACCACAAGTAGATTTAAGGTGCGTACACACTAGACGATTCGCTCCATGAGCGATATCGTCTAGTGTGTCCCCGGCAGGGAAGTGCTCACTATCGTTAATGACATTGAGCACACACACTGAGCAAGGTCAAGTACGATGTTGTTCAGTGCCGGGCACTCTCCTCATCCCCGAACATGCAACAACCTGACAATAATGTCAGGTTGCCATGTAGATTCGGGCGTTGAGCAGCAACGACCAATGACCCGTGGGAGCGCGCAGCGTTGGTCGATGATGCATACACACTGGCCGATATACTGAATGACCTAACAATATCGTTAGCTCGTTTCAAATATCAGCCAGTGTGCACGCACCTTTATAATGGTTTCAACCTCGGTAAGTCAGATGCCCCAATAGGTCTTATTTCGGGGATGGTGGGACAAACATGATCCTATGTTCTCCAGTAAAAATCACAGTCCTGGCGCTAGAAAAACTTCATAAGACTACAGGACCAGTTGCAGTGATACAGATCAGCAGTTGGCTATGGGCCCGATTCAGAGATGTACGTAAACCCGATGGCGGGGGACTACGCATGCACAGGATCCGTTCTGTGCATGTGCAGAATGGGTCCTCCGAGATAGCACACTGTGCCCCCAAAGCCACAGTATAAATGATATACCGCGGTTGTTTGGGGGTGAGGGGGTGACGACGGGGTTACAAGCCGGCTGCATTGGGCAGCGTATGCACTGCCGAGGCCGACCAACGGACATTTTTCCTGTTCATTCACAGGAGAGAAATGGGAAGATGTCTACTACCCAGGGGATGAAGCCAGATATTGTGTGTCTGTGAGTGTATGGTAATGACAACTGCTAGGTGTCAGGCTGCCAGATATAATGCCTATCGGCTAGACACACCTTTTATCTGTCAGTGTATGCCCTGCATAAGACAATGTACAGTATGTACAATATATGTATATATCTATTTCATTTAGGTTCTTTCCTGACTGCCAGCCAACTTATAATAGAGACGATGTGATGAAGCACTATCATGGTCCAGTAAGGAAAATCACAACCCTGGAAAAGTAGTCACAGAGTGGTTTTACGTGGGCCGTCCCATAACCAGGACCCATACATGTATTGAGAAGAGGACACTGAGATCCACTGCACTGACCCCATTCTAGGAGATCAATTTGTTTTTCAGAATAATCACCCAATTAAGGTGCAATGTAACATACAGATGTGTCCACATTCCCTTATCCTCAAATCATGCCAAATAGCACGCTACAAACTTTGCTACTTACTGGCTCCAAAACAATAATCCTAAGTACCTAGTACACTATAAGCCAACTAAGGCACAAAGCAGAGGAAAAAGTAGCACAATGGAGGAAAAGGTAGCAAATCTGAGGAAAAGTACACAATCTGGGGTAAAACGGCAAAAGACGGCTCCAATACAAGTGACCCTTACAATGCATTGTTATGAATAATCTGCAAATTTATGCCAATTTAGTTGCTACATAAAATACTAGTGCTAGAACCTAGTACACTATAAGCTAAAATTAAAAATTGAGAAAAGTAGCAAAAGTGGGTTAAAAGTGCACAGCACAGAATCATTCCATATAGCACACAAAGGATACAGGTGATTGGATACACAATTGTACACACACATTGCATTTGCTCTTTAGCAAGTTGGTCTGCATCCTCAGTAATACTTTGTGCAGGTGCATTATAACGGTGTTTAATGCCAACTATAAAAATACACAACAAAAACAAAAGACTACATATCACAGAAACCAGAACACAACAAAACATCTACATAATGTACAGAAATAATCCCACCTTTGGAACGTCTGCAGCCACTTGCACAGAGTGGTGGATGGTCTCTGGTAGTTTGGATTTCCCTGTAGCAGCATTTGCTCGTGGGGTGGTGCAAGAGCTGAAAGATTTCCAGCAATTATTGGCTATAACACGTAATCATCTATCACATGCTAAGGTTATACACCACGCTAAAGATTGCTACATACTTCCCTGTAAGGCAATTTCACACTCTAAACAAAAATAGGGCATTTCCTGGAATTTGTTACTTACCATGAAACATGACATGCCTTCGAAGATCACAATACCTGGATGAATCACCTCTAATACATTGCCATTCATTTCTATAGTGGAAGATGGGCTTCCAACAAACCCTTCACTTTGTCACCTGTCCCCCTATGTAGTAGGTAGGTGATGGTTCCCTCAAAGACACCTACCCCACTCCTCCTGATTACCTGAGACCAATCATGCTGTCTGGTCCTAGTTACTATTGCTGCATGTAAGGCCACTGTAGGAACAGTAGCAACAAGAATGAGAACCATTTTTTAAGCATAAACAGATTTAATTGTTCTCAGTTACCTGAGCGAGAAAATGGTCTCATTTGATTCTCCATCAAGGGCACTTTTGGGTCTTAAGTCTGCTGAATTCTCTGAATGGGAACAAATAAATAAGAGTTAGACACCAATTATTACAATAAGAGCTAGTAAAAAGAGATTGAATACGCAATTGGGGATACTAACCAATCTTAAATGACTTGTGTAATGGTGCAGGCTCCTCTGTAGTGTCACAATCCAAAGCCTCACTGTTTATCCTGCCATGGGAATAGTGCATAACGTCTTACTTGTCAAATACACTGAAGCACAAGGATTTTATATCCATAGATACACGAGATCCCTTATAAATATAATTCACCACATAGAAAACATGTTCATATCGCAAACAAGGCAAAAAATAATTTATAGTGCCTGTAATATAACCAATCAACCTAATTCAGTGTTAACTCCCCTTACTTTATATTAAAAACAAGCTGATAAACCCAGTTTCACCCGGGTAGACCTTAGATATTTACTGTTCCATTTCCATCTCACCTCTCTAGTAACACATTAATCCTTCACCTCTATAGTAATGAATCTCTACTATAGTAAGACACTACCCTGTGTACTAACACATTCCACTCCCTCCCCTCTGTAGCAAAACATTATCCTTGCTCACCGCTGTTGTAACACATTCTCTACCGTCACCCTGTAGTAACACATTTGACATTCCCCTTCCCCACCTGTGTAGTAACACATTTGACATTCCCCTTCCCCACCTGTGTAGTAACACATTTGACATTCCCCTTCCCCACCTGTGTAGTAACACATTTTCCTCGCACCTCTGTAGTAAAAGAGTGCCCCTAATACTACACTCCATACTGTACACTTACCCCCTGCACCCAATACTGTGTCCTTAACCCTCACTTAACCCAATACAGTACCCTTATCACCTAACCATGCTACCAATACTGTACCCTTACCCCATAACCCTGCACCCAATATTGTATCTTCACCCCCAACCCTTCACTCACTATTCAAATAGGGGAGCCACACCAACTGCCAGTGATGTGTGGCAGAACTTGGGATGACAGTTGGTGTTTGAATATGAACTGTGCTACTACAGCCACGATGAGACAGTCAGGCAGGACATTGCACAGGGGAAGGAAACATTTTTGCCAATTTTAACCCCTTAGGAGTCGAATTTTGAAAAATCCCTTCTTAGTGGGCACCTACGTCATGGAAGGAATATTCTCCCCGATTTTCATATTTCTAGGTCCAGGAGTTTTGGCTGTAGAGTTTAGCACCCTGCACCTGTCACAACCTGTGCAGGTCTTCTTTCCTGCCTGGGGTGTCGCTCTCTGCTCTGGTGCTTCTAGCACACTCAGATGATTCGTTAAACTGCTGAGCAGACCAGAGTGTGCTAGAAGCACCAGAGCAGATAGCGACATCCTAGGCAGGAAAGATTAACTGCTCGGATCGTAACAGGTGCAGGGTGCTAGAATGAACACTAGGGCTGGGTGTTGATAAGTCAGTCAGGACTTTTGAATTATATATGCACACTCACAAATACGTTTTTGGAACCGGTCCCTTACTCCAACGAATAGAACATGTGGGGCCTGTCTAGGTTTTATCCAATGACACGTTCTTTTAGTCCTTCTATGGAACAAGCCGGCTTTCACACTAGGGCTGAACCATAAAAGATAAAGAAGCTGGACGCCTCAGAATTTTTATTTTCCTCCAGATATGGAAGTTTTGTCTCAGAAGTCACAAAACTTAGCTCCTCTTTCACTTTGCAAATTAGGCACTTTTACCACAGCGTAAACCAGAACGTGCTGATCAACTTTCTTAGTTCAAAGTTGTGATGTCATCCGAATCCAAAGGGCCCCATAACTGAACAAATGCAATGTTCAGCAACTACAGGCGAATCAAAGTCATATGCATCTCCACTTGCCACTTTGTGGATGTAACTGGGTGGCAAGTGGGCAGTCACACTCAGGATGAGCATTCTGAGTGTTGTGGGCAGATGGGCACAAGTGCAGACTATTCAGAGGGGAGCGTTTTTCAGAGCGGATGTCAGACAAACCTCTTGCACCAAGGATTGGGCTGGTGTAAATGTGCGCGGTTAGTGATGAAGGATACTCTCACAAGCGGATGGACAGGGGCTGTGCAACTAACTCTGAATACAGGCAAAGATACACATTTATTTCCAAGCATTTAGGTGCAATGCTAAATCAGGACCATGGCGGCCATGTCCTACAATACAATGCTAATAGGCAAAGATCTAAAGCTAGGAACCAGTGTCCAGCTACCCCTTCTCTACTCTCTTTTATCCAAACCTATAAGAAACACCTCCCAATATACTCTAAAACTTGTAAAACGTATTTTAAATGCTGCTAAGTGTCAAATTGCTGCTAAATCTAAAATCTGATCACCACAATCAATAGTAACTAGCTAACATATCACATGGAACATATCACAGCTAACCTACGTAACACCCCAACAATTTTGCTGCCACTAGGACATCCTGGGTCAAACACTATGAGACCAAACCTCCGTTATGTGCCACATGAACCCCTTATTTTAGTAATGTGTACTTAATAGAAGGAACCCCACCCCTCAATAATAACAATTATAATGCATTTATATTTAGACATGAGGGTTTTAGGGATAACGGGAAATTCTCCTGTTTAGGGTTTCTAATGTGTGTATAATGTTCCTCCCCCCTGCTATGTTCTTCCCTAATCTCTTAGCTTTACCATTGCCTCCTGTCTCCAGTTTTACTGTATTACAATGTTAATTTAACTTCGCCAATTGCAAAAAATCCCAATAAACATTTATAAACAAATAATAGTCTGCACTGGCTGTTAATGAGTAGTTTTTAAATTTATTGGTAAACACAAAAAAATGGACAGAGAAAGTGTCATTACTTTGCAGAGTATAATGCAATCATGTCTTTGTAGTGAACGTCTCTGAACAATACCCATAGTGCCCACTAGATGGCGATAGAAGCATGCATTCCTACTCTTGTCTTTGCTGGACTCCAGTTCGGCACAGGCGACAAACTTTGATGCTGAACTGCAGACCTCAATAGGTGTGGGGCACTTAGTGTAGGCATGCAAATGTGACTGTATAATTGTAGTTAAAATGTTCATTTTCATCTAGTAATTTATCTGTGGTTTTCTCTGATGTTTAGGGCCATATTCAATTTGAGGCGAAAAGTCGGTCGCCGTCATCGGAGGTGTCGGAACTGATAACTTATCGCGCCCGTCCCCACCATTCCCCGTATTCAATTTCATTTCAGCGAAAACGGAACCCGGCGAAAAGTCCTGTCATTTTATGGGAAATCATCCAGACACCCCCCAAAAGATGCTCTGACATGGGGGATCACTATGGGTACCCCGGAATAGCTCTGCTAAAGGTATGTGGGGTCTTTAAATGGTCTCAATAGGTGCTGCATAGCGTCTTTGGGAAAGTGGTGAAGAATAGTATTTTGCAACTTTTTTGGGGAAAAATAAGGTATCCCATCAAATTTGGGGTACATGAAAATGGGTACTAGCATATTTTAAAGTGGCTAATGTGAAGTTTTAAAAAACGTGAAATATCCACCTGACGCAAGCACCTGCAATCAAGAAAACACCTGCCGCATACTTGGGGACCCCTGTGTGTCTATTTCGCTAATATAGAAGTTTGTCCCCCAATTTTTTTTTTCATCCCTAAAATGAAAGTACTTTATTTGGGGTGTCCTGTAGTCCTCATTTTTTTGACACAGAATAACTTTGGGGGACTGTCCAAGGGGTGCTTTTTTGGGGTGGTTTTTGAAAGTCTGCAACCCAAAACCCCAATTCTGCACTTGTTATTGCCACCTACTCAATGCTAATACTTTTTCGCAGGTCCCAATGCATAGACTTTTCGCTCCGGCGAAAAGTTGGGAAAATTGAATACGGGGATAAGTCAAACCTACTAAGCCTTGGAGAGAGTTAAAGGGGACTATTCATGTAAAAATGAAGGGTTTACCGGTAATTACTACTATATATTGCATCATATCGATGCGATATATATAGTAGCTCTAAAAATGGTATTCGCAAATATTTACCTGTACAGCGAAGAAGTCCAATAAGCATACCTTCCACGATCCTGGTGAGAAGTGTGGAACTCCCAGGCACCGGATTCTCAGCCATTAGGACCTGACTATACATGTGCCGTCAGTGAGCAGCAGATCATCAGGGTCAGCAAGTCGGCCGTGGGGGGGGGGGGGGGGGGGAACAGATAAGCTGAGAAAAGCTGCTGATCTCCTGGCTGGAGGCTACAGACAGTCCTCCTGTACTCCAGCATCCAGCAGCCGCCTGCACAGAACAGGGATGAGCAGAGCGGTGCTGCGGATATTCTACTGTTGCTAGTGACAGAGGAGGACTGGCCCCGATGCCCGTTAGTAGCATGGAGGGGTGGATGGACGCCTTTCCCAGCCTCCATGCAGCACCGTGCTCTGCAGGCAGGATGACATCAGGAGGAGGCAGCAATATGGGGAGGTCAGTCAATCACTAAGCAGGTCTGCGGTGTGGGGACTGCAGGCAGACTGCTGCTGGTCATTGTGCTGCTGTATGTGTGAGTATGCCATGTGCCCCGGCCCCCCTTCCCCCCAAACCCCAGTCTCCAGCGGCTCTCTCCCGAGCTGGGCTGACTCAGAGTCTGATATGGAAAAATTATTTTGAGAAGTGAACAGAGAGCTGAGCTTTCTGTAATTGCTCTTACCATACTACTGTATTGGGAAGCGATAGATACACTAACCAGGGGCACTGCTGGAGAAATAGGAGATTCCTCTATGGTAACCCCTTCTATGAATAGGACGAAGCAGTGATAAGCCCTGTTATCACTGATAAAGGGACTTTCACTGCTACATGAGTAGGCCACAAAGTGCCAACCAATCAGCTCCTAAATGGCACTTAATAGGCTGTGTTTGAAAACTGACAATTAGGAGCCTATTGGTTGGTACTTTATCTCTCTACAGTTTCTCTCACTCCAAGGCTTAGAACATCTACCGCATGGTCACCGTACTTGTCAGATCTTATAGTACATACAAAGAGATTTATTAAAGCTTGGAGAGAGATAAAGTACCAACCAATCACCTCCTAGCTGTCATTTTTCAAACACAGCCTGTAAAATGACAGTTAAAAGATGATTGGTTGGAACTTTGGGCCTGATTCAGACCCGTTCGCTAGCAAGCGATCGCTGGGAGCTAGCAGTGTTTTGCAATGTGCGCATGCATCGCAGTCCGTGCTATCGGGAAGTGTACGCTCGTCCAGAATAGACAGCCCAGCTGAATGAGTGACTGGTCAAGCCGTTTGTGGGTGGTAACAGGGGCAGGCAACTGGAAACAGGGGAGTGGAGGTGCGAACACAGGCATGCCTGAGCATCTTATCGCCGTTTCAGAGGTGTGCATAATTAACAGGCAGCGTCATAGTACACGTCACCTAGTTGAATTATACACTGAAGTGCTCGCAGTGCTTGCGGTTGGGTATACTCAACCTCAAGCGCTACATTCACTTCCGATGGAACCCGATGTACCGATGGTTGCATACACTTCCTGGAGATGACGTGTGCTAGTGGGTGTCTAAAGACAGGCTGGTGGGCGTCTTGCATACACAGGGTGATCGCACGCCAAGACATAGTGGGCATGCTTATGCCTTGCCGTGCGATCTCCTGCCTTGCCGTCACTTAGCCGAATTTGAATACACTGAGCGAGCATACGCATCTAGCGAACGGGTCTGAATCAGGCCCTTTATCTCTGTCCAAATTTTGATATATCTCCCCCAGTATGAGTCAGTTATCAAATAAAGTATAATCCAAATAAACAGTGATTAGTCCAAAGTATGCCTGGGTTCTCCCAAGACATCCTGTACATCAGTTAAAAGGTGAATAAGCTCAAAACACAGTATAATTAACAAAATATGTACACTCCCCATATATTTTAAATACTATATACTTATACTTTAATGACAATTAAGAGCACTGACCAAAGCCTAACATCTTAAGTAGAGTATCATACCTAAGGGCATTAACATTCAGGACAAGGCTGTCGCCACCAGCAAATGCATCTTTCCAGAAAGAATGACGCAGCAATTCAGTCCAAGTAATCCTAAAAAAACAATAATATAAGGTAGTTGGAGGGATGACCATTATAAACAGGACTCCATTTTGTTTAATGTACAATAGGACTAATAAAATGTGCATGCTGCACAGAACGGTTATTTAGGCATCAGAAAGGCTATGACCAAAGCAGACCAGGGGAGGCAACACTGTTACTACAACCTGACTGTAATAAATAAATGCTACAATGTATGCAACAGCTGATTAATCATTGGATTGGAGATTTTCTGCCTACAGTACAGTATAGAACTCCACTAACTATTTTTCAAAGCATTATATAAACAACCCACAGTCAGCAAGATCTGAGGTTGTAAAAGTGGTGTATGTCAGTAAATATAATCTAGTTACCATAGCTTTGGAGAAAGACAAACTTATGCTTGTACTGCTGCTGCTGTTTATACTACTTCTATAGTGACAAATAATGTATGTTAGTAGATAATTAACATTGTGAAGTTTCAAATATATTTTCTACCTGTCCTGATATTTGTAGTATGACAAAAAAAAAATCAATTTCTTAATTTAATTGACAAAGAGTGGTGAAAACAATCAAAAGAGACAAGAAAAAAAAGTTATCTGAAATGTGAAGTGTATGAACACAAATCATACTGTAATTACAGACATGCATACCGTTTCTGGGGGTCCTTCTGTAGTAAACCACTGAGTAAGGACTGGAACTCGGCAGACGGCTTGGAAGATGAGGGCCCTGGTCAGACATAAAAATTAGGAAGCGCAGCACCTTTGGAAAGTAATGCATCTTAAGGCCCCCATACACGGTGTGATATGCACCTAGCGATGGGACGGCCAATCCGACAGCCGACATATCGGGTGGACCCCACACACGAAGCGTTCTGGTG